>SJYQ01096692.1:0-23606 GCA_006410935.1 Redunca redunca
GACAGAGCAGCTTCTGCCTAAACAGCCTGAGTCCTCACAGCAGAAGGAAGAGATGTGATCAGTCAGGAGCTGGTTCGTACATATCTGCTCACTTCTACCCACATCTCTCTGGCCAAAGTGACTCACACAACCGTACTTGAGGCCTGGGGTGGGGAGAGGATTATACAAGAGATGACTGGAGGGGTGAGTGGGGAGGAACCAGATCACATTGTCAGGTCTGATGTTACAGACCAGAGGTACCGTCTCCTGCAGGGCAACAGCTAGTGGTCGTGAACAATGAAGCAGTCACAGCAAGCCTTCCTCTATCTTGTTCATGAAATCCACCCTCCATCTTCGTGGGTTTATATCTTCTTGTTACTCCTTTATTGTCATTTCAGTTGTTTCAGGAATGTGTTCAATCTACCACGTTGAGCCAAAAGTCTACCAACCAATCACTTTAAAAGGGAACTTGTAGGACACAGTGTAACTGAAGGATGAGGACTGTCTGTAACTACCACTTTCACCCCTTTCCACTATTTGAGGCAGCTCTTCTCAGAACCTAAAATGCCAGTGAAGCATTCAAACTGTGCTTCTTTATGAGAACAAAACTACCTAATATGGTGAATTCACTTTAAAACTAAGCGGTTTTCTAAAACAGCTTTGATTCTAAGTATCCTGACTTCTGCCTTTTCTGATCTGCTGTAAGCGCCAAGCTTATGTCTGCAATAAAATCAACCAGCTCAAAAGAATTTCATTCTAATTCTGTCACCATAGACAATACTGTATTCAACATGCTGGCCAAGCTCTGAAATCTTCCTGTCATTGCTGTCTGTAACTTATCTTAAATAAGATGATATAGTTTTATTTAGTCTTACAATATGTTTCTAAAATACATCTTCCTATATCAGAATCTTATTTAGTTTTGAAATGGCAAACAGTTACTAGAGGGTAATGATACACAAGAAATGGTCGAATTCAGCTTCATGTTCAATTATTTTTATTTGATATTCTCTTTTCTAATAACTGGGATATAGTAGATTCTCACCCTAAAAAAAAAAGAAACTCACTTTTTCACCTCTGGAGTGCACACTGCAAAACCGAAAGGTGAGCCTGGTTCAGACCTCGCTCCTCTGCCGGCACTTCCGCTGCGTGGCCTGCACGTCTGAGGCTGGGCTTACTCAGTTCAGATGCTCCTTCCATCTCAAAAAAGTTACAGACTCCGTAAATTATGTAATCCCTCTAATCTCAGTTTCCTCATTTACAAAACGGAAATAGGAGGATTTCTAAGGAAAAGTGATGAGAATTAAATAACCCATAGAAAGCCATGACGTCATGCCTGGGAGGCAGTAAATGCTCAGTGTTAAGTTTGTTGAGAAAATAAAATTTCTGTCCTAATACAGCAGCTACCCTATGTACCTTGAAAACTTACAGAGGTCAAACTTTGTGACAGCCAGGCTTAAACATCATGAATGTTTTACTGTAATAAAACCATATAAGTTGTGTTTGGCCAAAATCCAAAGTTACTTATTCATTAACATTTTTTTTAAATTAAATGAAAGTTTGAGATTTCTCCCTCTTTATTTTGCTCTTCTAAATCCATACAATTCTAGGAAGGGACAGTTACCACCTCAGGTACTAATTTTTTTAAACCTAGTGTTTAAAAACCCAGAGTCTGAAAAACTCACTTGAACCCTTTCTCAGTGCTGCCTCTCGACGTGTCCCAACCTGGCCTGTGACACACATCGGCCCAAGTGCAACGTTAGGACTAAACAGAGATCCCTGACTCAACAGAACTCGAGAGGTACAGTTGAAAACACAGTCCTGAGGGAAGCTGGGTTCATCTTCCAAAGGCTGACGAGTGAATCTTTACATCATCAGTGAGTGAGTGAAGTCGCTCAGTCGTGTCCGACTCTTTGCGACCCCATGGACTGTAGTCCACCAGGCTCCTCCGTCCAAGGGATTTTCCAGGCAAGAATACTGGAGTGGGTTGTCATTTCCTTCTCCAGGGGATCTTCCCGATCCAGGGATCGAACCCAGGTCTCCTGCATTGCAGGCAGACGTTTTAACCTCTGAGCCACCAGGGAAGCTCATCAGAGAATATACAAACCTGGGGCAGTTATTACATGGAGTATCAGAGTTATTTAAAAACATCTGCAAAGTACTGACCCTCTGAGAGCAACTGGAGCAAAGCCTTCTGGGAAACTTGGACGTCAGAGGCTGAAGAGGATTTTGTAAATAAACTAAAACCGAATGACTTGGCTGCACAGTCAAGATGCACCAGATAATAAAGACAAAAAGCAAAATAAACTCAGGAAGGTAAACAGATTCACTCCCTTTCATTCCCGCTGTTCAACTGACTTCATTTCTTTCCTATGGAAGCTCATTAGAGAGACTTGAACACTCACCGAGAAGGCTGCCTTCGATTTGCGCTCATGCGGGACAGGGGCGAGGGCAGCCCAGCAGGTGCAGGGAAAGCAGCGGGCCTGATATCAGAGCGTGCGGGTCTGGCAGGGCTGTGGCCCCCAGACACGCGGTTCTCTCAGTTACAAAGCAGCAGGGAGCAGTCTGCCCCTCAGAGCTCAGATAAGGAAACTGGGAAAATGAAGGAAAACACCTGGAACGGTGCATCCGATAGAAACATGGGTGAACCTCAAAGGAGGGCCACAAATGGAATTTTAAATAAAAAATAAAAAGAAGCAGGTGAAATTAAGTTTAATATTACTTTTTATTTAACTCAATATACTAAAAAATATATTACCATTTCAACAGGTAAACTGATTTAAGACTACTGAGATTTTTCTTTTTTACGTTTTTTTTTTTGTACTACAGTCTGTGAAAATCAGTGTGTTTCGGACACACACAGATCAGCTCGATTCAGACCAGCTGCCCACAGGACCGCATGGGACAGCGCAGCGTGGAGCCCAGGAGGGGCTGAGCATGTTTACCAGACCCTAGCAGACAAACCCTGTGGGGCTAAGATCAACCACATCAAACAGAAACAGACTTTCCTATTTTTGGTATAGTATATAATACCTAATAGGTAATACTGCAGCAAGAATTGGTCGGTATCATCCATACCAACTAGACTCAGTATTTATCCAAAATAAGAGCAACCAAAAATTATTATAAGCCACTAATAGTCATTCATTTTATATTTATTTTTGTGGTTAATTTCGTTTATTAGGATTTGAATTACATATCAATCTCACATAGAATCTAATAATCTCAAAAAAAGAAATATAACCTGACATAACAGTAAGTATACAAAAAATCTAAACTACAAGTTACAATTGATTAAACTACACCTTTGGGCAAAGAAACAGGAATAGAAAACAAAATATTTCTCTATTATGCTAAACTTCTCACTTCACAGGACCTGCCATTACAAAGTCATGTTTAATAGCTTTCTTGTAATTTTTTTCTTATAAAAAGTTAACTGCATTTTCTAAATAGGATGACCACCTATTATGACAACTCAGTTACAAGTGAATATAATTTTAAGTAAATATAGTGTTAAAGTGATGCTATATTTACTTCAGAACAAGTCAATGGGGATAAAGCACAAAATACGACTTGTGTTACATTTGTTACTAAGGTAACACTGAGTAGTACACAATAGGCAAATTCTTGGACCCTGAGCTCAAAGAATAGGGCGAAGATGAACAGAAACCATTTCTGAACTGCAAAGTCACCACAGAGCAAAGCACACACACCCTTGTTTCTGCAGCTCTGAGTCTGTTCTCATTTCCTGTGTGGAGAAGCTCCTGAATCATATCACTCTCATCCACTTTTGTGGGCCGCCCCACAGTGCAGCAGGTGGTCAGATGAGACACGAGAGTGAAATGGACATAGGATGGTGGGTGGGCAGCTGCTACCTTTCAAGCCTGACAGGGACCGTTTAGTTAACAGGACTTCAGCTTTACCAAGTGTTAGGAAGTTCTTAACAACCAAAACTCATTGGACTTTAATGTCCATTTACTATGCACTCAAAAGACAGTGCTTCTGGAAGACAGGCCCCCTCCCTCAAGCATCCCATCGGATGCTCAGCCGCAGGGACCCACAAGCTGAATCACTAGTCGAGGTCCTCTGTGGTCTCCCGGCCCAGGACTCCCCTCCCCTGCCCTGCTCAGGCTCAGACACAAAGCGGCCCAGCTGTGGAGGACGAGCTTTACACACTCACACCTTCACATTCACACTGTCTCCGTCTAAACTCTCCTGAGGAAGACGCCATCCCCTGCCGAGCTTTGCACCTCCCAGGCCACCCGTGCTGACCCCAGCCACGAACACCAAACACCACGACAGTCACCACGGTCCCTCATGTGTGCAGACTCACATCTGGCGTTTCTGTAGAGAAGGAAGGGGTCCTGTAGCAGGAAGTCCAGGTCTTTGGTGATGGGCTCCGTCCTGTTCTCCATGCTCAGCCTGTTCATGATGGTGAAGCCGTGCTTCGGAGACGCGGACCTAGAGGTCGCCGGGGCAGGGGACACGGAGAGGGGGGTGTTCAGAGCAAAGCGTTTCCAGGACAGGGGTGGCCGTCGCACCTTCAGCCTTCCTGCCCCTTCACCATGGGCCGCACCAACAGGCGCACGCGTATGGTGAAGTCCAGCCCTATGAATCTGGGGCGGTGGGGGGTGTACAGACACACAGCTCATTTCCCTACCTAGGCTGCAAACTCCTTTAAGGCAGACATGGTAACCACTTAAAAAAAAATTACTGACACATACTTTTAAAGAAGCTTGACCGTTGATATACAGTGTATATCACAGTCACAGGAAATGCTACTGTTGGTCTAATATTGAAAGTTGCATAATTTCTTACAGAAACGATATAACTCTGGTCAATGAACTAGTGAGGATATACAGTACAATTAAAAGTTTATACAATTTAAAGCAAAGAGCAGATATCTACTTTTCTTCAAAATAAAGCCAACAGACTCACAGATAAGCTACTATAACATTTTTTGTCCATAAAACTGTGCATTTAGTGACTTTTTATTTTTAATTTTGTTCAACAAACCTGCAGTACCTACTCTCTGTCAGGCAGGGAAAAGCCTGATCACACAGAAACTAACAAGTGCATCTGTCTACCCTTGGAGGATAGCCAGACACCAACCCAACTGTGCAACTTCCGTAACAAAACAAGGCATACAGGCAGGACTGCAGATTCACTCTGGGGCTGGGGACACGCCCACAGGGATGCTGTGCGCAACCTGGAGGAACGGGGTCTGGATCTAAGTTTTATTTCACCTCCAACCATCTGATTTACTAACCACGGTTTTGAGATTTATTTTAAAACTGATGGAAGGCCATCCTTGCCTAATTTATTTTACTGAGTGGTAGAGTGGTTGGTGCTGGGCATATAAGCAATACCAGATGTAATCACAACTGTCATTTCAAGTTAAATTCTGGGGTAGTGTGAAGAGTGACTCCTAAAGCTCTCAACAGAGGGTGCTCTGAAAACCACCATTGGGCATAACTCTATTACAGACAGACAGACATGGAGGGAAGCAAAGACATCGTTTTTAAAATGGGATTAGGTGTTTTTACAGAATCAGAATTTGATCCTTCCACTATCTTGGCAGCTCTGCAAAGCCTCTGTGGCTGTCCAGGCACTGCCTGTCACCTGATCCCGGGGATGGTCTAGCCACACCGTGGTTTATCTTCAAAGGTGAATGGGCATGTAAACACAGATGAGAGAGTGTCTGTGTGTGTATGTGTGTGTACCAGGCCTCTGTCTTGTATCTCTGAAACCTGCTGATGGTGATGGGACTCAGATATGAGATTTTACGTGAATATTTATGTGAATAAGAAGTTTAGCTGTTAAGACAGTACTCACACTACATATCTCTGTGTGTATGTGTTAACTATACAGATATTACAATGTGATAAAAATTACCCCAAAACATGAATTTATTAAATCTTTCCTAATATTTATTTTGTTAGCTATACAATGGAGGACTCAGAGACATCTTTAATCTTGGATCATGCTTCTTTAAAGAGTCAGAGGCGGGAGTGGCCAATAACACTCTCTTCCAAACACTGCTTAAATGATCTAAGATTCTCAACAGTGCACTCCTAGCTCCTCATCAGTTCACTATATTCAAGCACTTTGTACCACTCACTTGAGCTGAAGAATAAATATTTAATTCTGTTTCAAAAAGAACACAAAGATTTAAGTTCAGCTATACTGGAGTTCACATTATATTCTGTAATTAGTATTCACCACACTAGACAGATGACATTATTCAGTATTCCCTTCTGTATGTCAACTAGTTACTTCAAACTCAGACTCAGTGCCTGCACTTCTCTGAACTATAATAAAACTCCACTCGAGGAAGGGTGACACACAGAGCTAAAGACGTGACTCAAAGGCTGTCAGCTTCTTTATAAAAGTGAAGGACTCTTACCTTGTGTAAACAAATAAGGTTCCCTCCACATCAGTCTTTTCCTAAGAAATAAAACAAACAGCAACATAAGCATATGCTCTTCACTAATGGGAAACAGTCACAGAGGTCCGACACAAACATCTTAGAGAACAGGGATTCGATCCTGTTTCAAGTGGGGGTAATTCTTAGGGAAAGGCAAAAAGCAGACATTGCCAGTGGTGACTTTGCTGCTTAAACAGCAGGAAGTGCCCTCCTATTGCCATTTACAAATAAACCGTTGATGCCTCTCTTTACCAAGCACAGGGGCCACACCACCTCTGGTTGGACAAAGGAAACAAACACGCTCCACAGCCCCTTAAGAAAGAAGGGACCGTAGTAAAGGTGCTGTCCACCCGTCTCCGGGCGGGGGCACAGCCAGCAGCAGAAACCACCGGTCCCTCTCCGTCTCCGTTTTCTCGTTTCCTTTTCTCTCATCATGTCCTGTCACTTAGGAGAATAGAGGACCTGCCTGTAACTCTACCTCATCTACTACACAAAAGACAGCAACGCAGCCACGGTTCTCAGACAAATTAATCACTTATTTGGTGCAGAATATTGAAATAAAGTAAGATAGAAACATCACCCAGCTAGGACGCAAGAAATCTGCCTCAGAGGAAGTGGGAAGCTTGTAAAGTGAAAATGAGAAGTGATCATTTCAGTTCCCTGGGAAGGGCTCTTTTCCATCTCTCCAGGCGCTGATGAAAATGTTCTGCTTACTAAAAAAAACACTTAGGTATGCATTTGTCTGATTAACTAGTAGTTAGACTATGTAACTCAGAATTTTAAATATACTTTTGCTATTTATATGGCTTAATCTCAGCATTCTATTAAATCTCTCAGTATTTTGTTATTTTTTTATGTCCCTTAGCAGCGTCATTCAAAATTTAAGTACTCGTGTCTTCTTGGTGAAAAATACTTTCTTTAGGAAACAGAAGTATAATATTAAAATGATAATTCTGAAGAGGCACAGAAGAAATTGGAAGCATGAGCTTCTCCATGCTCAAGTAATTTCATCATCCTTAAACGGATTAAGTAAAGTGACCACTTGCTATGAAGACAAAACACTTTTCTGTCTTTCAGTATTTGACTCTGGACTATTTCATCCCATATCCTAGGCAGGATGTTCATACAGATCAGTGTTCAGTTCAGTTCAGTCACTCACTCGTGTCCGACCCTTTGCAACCCCATGAATCGCAGGTCGTCAGGCCTCCCTGTCCATCACCAACTCCCAGAGTTCACTCAGACTCATGTCCATCGAGTCATTGATGCCATCCAGCCATCTTATCCTCTGTCGTCCCCTTCTCCTCCTGCCGCCAATCCCTCCCAGCATCAGGGTCTTTTCCAATGAGTCAACTCTTCCATGAGGTGGCCAAAGTATTAGAGTTTCAGCTTCAGCATCAGTCCTTCCAATGAACATCCAGGACTGATCTCCTTTAGGATGGACTGGTTGGACTGGAGAGGTCTGACAGAATGTGGTCCACTGGAGAAGGGAATGGCAAACCAATTCAATATTCTTGCCTTGAGAACAGATCAGTGTAGAGAAAGCTAATAGCCTTTGACTTGTTTGTTTTTTCCTTAACGAAGCAGTAACAGAAATTATCTCTTCCTTAAGGGGGAAAAAAAGGGCTTTAATGTCCAATTTTAGTTTTGAAAATTCAAGGTATGCTTCTCCTGAAATTATTCTCTGACTCAAAACACGCAATTCTGAATTACGTTCTTTGTCTCAGTTTCTCCACTGAAAAGGGATGACCAGCTTACATCACTTAGATTTTTTTATTAAAAACATATTTTTCATCAAAGGCTCTATGACACTTAGATGAAAAGGCCTTTGGGTGTCAATTTCTGGTTTATTATGACTGAAACAGCTCATATTCATGCATTTTCTTGTTCCCTCCACAGTTATCCAGGGTAACCAGATTTTTTTTTTTCTATGCAAAGCCAGGTTTGGGGGTTTGAGAGACATTGAGAGGAAAATTTTATTAGATCCTCCTTACGTCCTGCAAGTAAAGAAGACTTTTATGTTAAAGTATTAAGTTTACAGTTCTGAGGGATTTTAGCTTAAATTTTAAAAGTACAATCTAATGATTTGATACTATATTATAAAATCTAAGAAGTGCTAAAAAAATTCAGCAGTTCAAAATTTAAAATAATAAAGTAGAATGTAAAATAAAGCTAGTCCGCAAACTACTGGGGCTTGGCAGACTAGTGGATACTTTCGAAACAACATAATCTACATCTCATTATTCTGTTAAAATAATGAAAAGTCAATCTCCATTTGCCCTCTAAACCTGCTTTTCTCAAGCACATATGCAGCATCTGAGTCGTCTAAGAAGCTTTCAACAAATAACAAATACCTGGGCCTCATACCCAGAGACTCTGATTTGGTGGGCTGTACTTCCTTTTGGGCAGCACTGCGTCTTCGCTGTGGCACTCGGGCACTTCTTTAGTTGTGGAGCACAGGCTCGAGGGTGAGGGGGCTTGATGGGGAGCAGGCTCAGCAGCTGTGATGCAAGGGCTCTCTAGTTGCCCCCTCTCTAGTGCCAGGCTCTTCTGTCCACAGGATTCTCTGGGCAAGAACACCGGAATAGGTTGCCATTTCTTTCTCCGGGGGATCTTCCTGACCCAGAGATCAAACCCAGGTGTCCTCATTGGCAGATGGGTTCTCTACCACCATGCCACCAGGAAGCCCTAACTTTCCCTACAGCAGCTCATTTTCCGTCCCTTCTTCTTTCCACATTCCTCCTGCTGAATGCCTGAAGTCATCATTCATCCGTATTTAGTGTCATAAGAACCGTCCTCCTTTATGTCCACCTCCAAGTACTGTCTCCTCTATCTTAAGAATGTCCTACACACTTCCATCAGGTTTCTGTCCCAAAGCCCCCAAGGTGGAGACACAGTGACAATTCTTTTGCCCCAGCAACTGCCCTGCAGCTAAACCAGGTCTCTGTCTTTTTTCCCTGCTACCACAACCTTGAAGATGAGTACTCTGAAAGAATGACCTTTTGTGGGATGAAGTATGCACCGTCTGAAGGCAACAAGTCCAGGAAGCAGGAAAACATAACTCCTGTAAATAATGCATTGTGACACACGGGCCTTCCGATGAGGCTGTAGAAAGGCCTCGCCAGGTACCCAGGATAGTTAGTTACTCGGTAACACGTGCCTGACTCACTGACCCTGTCCAGAGCCTGTAGGAAACCACCTTTACTCAAGGGGGACCCCTTTCTGTACATGTTAACTTCTCTGAATCCCCTGACTCTAGCCCTGGTGTCAAGTCACTCCAGGGAACTACACTTCCGACCCTCATCTCTACTTTGGGATTTCCCCGGCAGAATTGACACTATGCTTCTGGCACTTTTCTACACTGCAGCAAGCATCTACTTGTAGAATATCTGCATTTGAAAAGACGGCGTTGAAACTGTCCACTACGCCGGTCAAAGTCTTTACACAAACACAGGCGACACACTCCCCCGAAAACGGGACACACAGGCCGCTTCCTCCCCTGGGACCACGCGGGACAGGTGTCCCCGCGTCTCTCCATTCCTGCCCCTTTCGGTGAATTTCCTCGGTTACGCACTTAGAGCAAAGCTGTTCTCTTCTCTCTCATTTCAGGACCCACTTCTTGGTGTTTTCGCTTTTGTGAGTGGCTTTCGAGGGGACTGTAATGACCGGCTGTGGAAAGAGGTGGAGAGGCGACGGGAACGCGCGGGGCTGTGTCCCGTCCGGGCTCTCCTCGCGGCCGGCTAGGACTTGCCGGGGGAGGTGTCCGACCCGCTTCGCCGGACTCAGTCCGATCCGCGCTCCGTGCGTCTGGTCAACGCCACGGGAGGGGCCCGGGGACGGGCGGTCGGGGTCGCCGGGCCGAGGGACAGCGGGACGGTCGTCTCCGCTCGCCCCGCCCCCAGCCTCTCCCCGCCCCCGTCCTCCCGCACGTACCCACTCGTTGGCCCGGTGACCGAAGGTGTACAGGGCGACCTGGCTGGCCACGTCCACGATGCGGCTGATGTAGGGGTCGTGGCGCCGAAGGGCCGCCAGGCTGATGTCGCGCCCCTTCCCCGCCGGGCCACCCGCCGCCGCCATCTTCCCGTCCGCCCGCGGGGCGCCGCAGCCCTGTCGGCGGAGCGCGGAGCGCGCAGGCGTCACTGGTCGATGGCCACCCCGCGCGGGCCCGCGATCGTTGCCACGGCAACCGCCAGGCTGCCCCCGCGCGATGCTGTGCGCATCCCGGGTACCAGAGCGTAGCTGAACGCTTGGCACTTCTGCTCCTGGCGCTCCGCGGTCAGACCTGTAGTGATATACACGCCTCGAGCGTGCGTAACTGAACAGGGAGGGAATACTGCGATTTCTCGTGCACGGAGGCCGGGTGGTTCGCAAAGTGTGGTCCTCGACGCTGGGGGTGGGGGTGGGGGTAGGGGGTGCTCTGAGACCCTTTCAGGGGGTTTGCGGGTCAGAACGATTTTCACGACAATCCTAAGACTCACGTGACTCGTGCCCAGTGCTCGCTTTGCACGAATGTTGCAAAGACAATGGTGGGGGAAAGTGCAGGTGTCTTAGCAGGAATCCTGGCAGGCACCGCACTTTACAGGCCAGTATCGCTAGACGGTATACACAATAAGGCAGAAAAATTATTACTTTTATTGCATTTCAACTCTTTGGTACATTTTAAAAATTCTGTGTGAAAAAAAGAAAGAATGCGTAAAGCACGTGCGCCAAGCTGCCATATTTACTTCCAGGAAAACACTTGGATGCTTGAGTCGCAAGCTGAGCTAGTTTTTTTATTTTTATTTTCACCAAGCGCTATTTTTACTTGAAAGGAAGATGGACAAACTATGGTTATTCAGGAAGGCATTTGACAGACACTTTTAGAAAATAAATAACGTGCACCTGTCACTTCCAGGGAAACAAGGGGGTAATTATTATCACCAGTGATAATTTTTGAGCTTTCAAGCAAGATTGAGAAGTTTACAAAATGTGTACCCACTGCTATGAGCCTGACAGCTTCTCAATATACTAAGTCTTTTCTGATAAGATGGCTGAGTGCTTGGAAAGCCTGTGATGAGGGATTTGCTTTTAAAAACTTGAGAGAAAGGTGAACTGTTAATCACCGTGGTACGTGTATAACTGGATGTACATTTTTGTTAAAATGTTTCAATAAAGCTTTAACATTTCTTTTATAAAGAAATTTATCTTTGAGTCTTGAGGGTCTTTAGGCAAGGTCTTCTGTTGCTGCTGCTGCGTCACTTCAGTCGTGCCCGACTCTGTGCAACCCCATAGACGGCAGCTCACCAGGCTCCCCCGTCCCTGGGATTCTCCAGGCAAGAACACTTGAGTGGGTTGCCATTTCCTTCTCCAATGCATGAAAGTGAAAAGTGAAAGTGAAGTCGCTTGGTCGTATCTGACTTGAGACCCCATGGGCTGTAGCCCACCAGGCTCCTCCGTCCATGGGATTTTCCAGGCAAGAATTTCAGGTAGTATAGTCGTCTCTCTAGTTCTTGGTCCGGTGCTTTGTGCTGAATACAGATTTGTAAATGCTGATTCTGTTTTACTCAGCCGTAAGTCAGTAGAATGTACTCATTAAATATCAGCTTTCTATAAGAGCCCATGATTTACAGAACACTGAGATCTAAGTTGGCATGAAAGAGAATACACAAATCCTGAACTTCCAGAGTTTACATCCTAAGGAAGATTCAAAGCTTGGAAGGTTTATTTAATTTTCCATATTATAAAGAAAACAAGAAAGAAAAGGTGAAAGACCTTGAAGATTAGAGATCACACTCAGAGAAATGAGATGTGTGATGCTGCAGTGACTTTCAGCATTGCTGTGTTGTTTATCTCCTAGTCTGAGAGATTTGTTCTCTATCCGCCTCCCACCCCCCGCCACCAAAGCTTAAATATCTAAGCTTCTAGGAAGAACACAGACTTGTCTAATTTCTACTTGAATAATCCATTTTTATAAATTTGGGTCACCATCACTTATCCAAATATACTGAGTTGCAGGCTCCAGGTTAGTCAAAGGCCATTTAAAATGGGCAAATTCTTTTAAAATTCATGTAACTTCAACTTCCACTGCCTTCCATAGTGTGGTCATACTTACCCTGTGTTTTCAGAAATCTCATCATGGTGCACCCGTGTGTGCTAAGTTGCTTCAGTTGTGTCTGACTCTTTGTGACCCTGTGGATTGTAGCCTGCCAGGCTCCTCTGTCCATGGGATTCTACAGGCAATAATACTGGAATAGGTTGCCATGCCCTCCTCCAGAGGATCTTCCCGAGCCAGGGATCGAACCCGTGTCTCCTGTAGCTCCTACACTGGCAGGCTGTCTTTACTGCTGAGCCCCCGGGGAAGCCCCTCATCATGGCACCTTGGACAAATATTGGAGTCTCTGATTATTTTATAATTGTTGTTGTGAGATAAGATCTGTGTTAACATTTGGTGTTACAAAGTTGTAAACCACAACTTAAAACAAGTTACAGTATTTAAAAAAAATAATGTCTGGGTTTAGGTTGTTTATACCGTTGCAATGACTAAGATAAAATTCACCACTTAAGGTAATTGTAAGAACACAGTATCCTTAAATTATTTAGAAATAGATATGAAACTGGAAAATGTTTGGTTTTGTAGCCATGTTTGGATGTGTGTATACAAATGTAAACTGATGTTTTACAGCTTACTAGTCTAGAAACACAAATACACAGTCTGCTCCATCAGTACTTCTTTCTGTGTTTTGTTTGCGTTTGTGTGTGTTTGTGATCAGTCGTGTCTGACTCTCTGCGACCCCATGGGATCGTCTCCACCCAGGGATCAAACCTGTGTCTCCTATGTCTCCTGCATTGACAGGCTTCCCAGGTGACTGCGCCACCTGGGAAGCCCTAACTGTGTAAAGAACCTCTAAGTTTTGCATTTGTCAGGTTGTAGAATGTATTGGCGGAGAAGGCAATGGCACCCACTGCAGTACTCTTGCCTGGAGAATCCCATGGGCGGAGGAGCCTGGTGGGCTGCAGTCCATGGGGTCTCGAAGAGTCGGACACGACTGAGCGACTTCACTTTCACTTTTCACTTTCATGCATTGGAGAAGGCAATGGCACCCCACTCCAGTGTTCTTGCCTGGAGAATCCCAGGGATGGGGGGAGCCTGGTGAGCTGCCGTCTATGGGGTCACACAGAGTCAGACAGGACTGAAGGGACTTAGAAACAGCAGCAGCAGCAGAATGTATTGGAGGGGAAAGAGGAGCTTCCAGGATGCTCCTAAGAGTTTGCGATCCTAAAATGACTTAAATACCCTCTGATACCTTGCTGGTGCTGCCTGTATGGATTCCCAGCTCTTCATGCTGGAAATTTTATACCAAAGGGTGACACAAGTGAGCAGTGAATGCCCTCTTTCTGCCAGTGGAAGAAGACCTTTCTGAAGCTGTGTGTGTTAGCAGTTCTTCTCAGTTCATGGTCCTTTTCTTTTTGAAGTGGCAGAGCACAGCAGGAAAGGCACCCCCTTGGAAAGAGAAACTAGTTTTACTTATTTTTAACCTCACCTGGTACTTCAGTTCAGTTCAGTCATGTCCAGCTCTTTGCAACCCCATGGACTGCAGTACGCCAGGCCTCCCTGTCCGTCACCAACTCCCGGAGTTTACTCAAACTCACATCCATTCAGTCTGTGATGCCATCCAACCATTTCATCCTCTGTCATCCCCTTTTCCTCCCACCTTCAATCTTTCCCAGCATCAGGGATTTTTCCAGTGAGTCAGTTCTTCGCATCAGGTGGCCAAAGTATTGGAGTTTCAGCTTCAGCATCAGTCCTTCCAATGAAAATTCAGGACTGATTTCCTCTAGGAGGGGCTGGTTGGATTTCCTTGCAGTCCAAGGGACTCTCAAGAAACTTCTTCAACATCACAGTTCAAAAGCATCAATTCTTCAGTGCTCAGCTTTCTTTATAGTCCAACTCTCACATCCATACATGACTACTGGAAAAACCATAGCTTTGACTAGATGGACTTTGTTGGCAAAGTAATGTCTCTGCTTTTTAATATGCTTTCTAGGTTGGTCATAGCTTTTCTTCCAAGGAGCAACCATCTTTTAGTTTCATGGCTAGAGTCACCATCTACAGTGATTTTGGAGCCCAAGAAAATAAAGTCTGTCACTGTTTCTACTATCTCCCCATCTATTTGCCATGAAGTGATGGGACTGGATGCCATGATCTTAGTTTTCTGAATGTTGAGTTTTAAGCCAACTTTTTCACTCTCCTCTTTCACTTTCATCAAGAGGCTCTTTAAGTTCTTCTTCTCTTTCTGCCATAAGGGTGGTGTCATCTGCATATCTGAGGTTATTGATATTTCTCCTGGCAGTCTTGATTCCAACTTATGCTTCCTCCAGTCCAGCATTTCTCATGATGTACTCTGCATATAAGTTAAATAAGCAGGGTGACAATATACAGCCTTGATGTACTCCTTTCCTGATTTGGAACCAGTCTGTTGTTCCATGTCCAGTTCTAACTGTTGCTTCCTGGCCTGCATACAGATTTCTCAGGAGACAGGTCAGGTGGTCTGGTATTCCCATCTCTTTCAGAATTCTCCACAGTTTGTTGTGATCCACACAGATAAAGTCTTTGGCATAGTCAGTAAAGCAGAAGTCGATGTTTTTCTGGAACTCTCTTGCTTTTTTGATGATGCAACGGATGTTGGCTGTTTGATCTTTGGTTCCTCTGCCTTTTCTAAATCCAGCTTGAACATCTGGAAGTTCACAGTTCATGTACTTGGGGTACTGGAACTTCGGGATCATCATATCACAACTTCACAGGGTAGATGAGAAGAAAATGTCCCTGGAAAAGATTTTCAATGTGTAAAATGTTCTGCGAATGAAAATGCTATTACTGTTATAATTATCTTCACTCATTATTTCTAGTAGAAGCCTGGATGGGGGTGGGGGATTCTTCTTGTCTAATTACCCAGCCAGGGCTCAGATCATCTCAACAAAGTTCAGCATAAGTGACAAGGGATACATTAAATCCCAAGGCAGTTCATCTCAATATTTTTATGTGATAGAGGATGTGAACTGAGACATATTCATCAGCAAGTTTACAATTAGAGGAAGAAATGATGTAGGAGTATAGCTCGATGTCCCATGAGATTGCAGAGGGGTTAAAAATTTTTTTTTTTTGATGAGCTGGGTCTTTGTAGCTGCATGTGGGTTTTCTCTAGTTGTTGTGGCCAACAGGGCCTACTCTGCAGCTGAGGTACACAGGCTTCTCTTGTTGCCGAACATAAGCCCTAGGACATGCAGGCTTCAGGAATTGTGGCAGGCAGGCTCAATTGTTGTGGTGCACGGACTTAGTTACTCGGCAGCATGTGGGATCTTCATGAACCAGGGATTGAGCCCATGTCTCCTGCATTGGCAGGCAGATTCTTAAACACTGGACCACCAGGGAAGTCCCAGGGATTATCATCCCAGCCATCAGAGGGTCTTGAAACAGAGTGAGAAGGGGCAGAAGTGAGGAGGGAAGAGAGGGGAGGAGAGAGTGACCTGGAGAAAGAGTCAGAACATCTCCAGTCTGGGCCCAGCAGCTGCTTGGACTGAGGCTCTGCTTGCCTGACCCAGAGAGGGCCTGGGGCAACCCGGGTTCTTTGAAGTGAGGACCATTCTTGCATATTCTCTTCTGGTCCCTCTTTGTCTCTCTTTGCCACTCTCAAAAAATCTAGTCCTTCCACACTTATTGTCAGGAGTCAGGTGATAGCTTCATGGGCCTGGAGGGCATCTATGATAGCATCTTTTCAGTTGCTGCCCAGAGCCCAGAGCAGGCTGTGAAAAGGGCCTTGAGTCCTCATGAAGAGATAACAGGCTTAACACCCTAAGACCTGACTGGTGACTGACGTGCATGGGCCCAGTCCCCGGTTACTCAGGGCAGTGGGATGTGGAAGGGACAGATGGAGGCAGTGGACCCTTTCCCTGCTTCATGACTGCCCCGAGGAGGGGATGGTGGAAGCCATGCAGGGACCAGCTGCTGGGCCTGTGGAAACACAGGCAGCTCTGTGTCCTGTAAGTGAGGAAGCTGCTGTTCAATGGGGCCGACTTCATGTGCAGGAGCTTCTCCCAGGGCAGAGCGGCCTGTGTGAGCTGTTAGTGAATTGTCTGTCTGCTGCACTCGGAGCTACCTGTCACATGAAGGGAGCATGTGTGGTCTTGGCTGGTTCATCGCAGTGCTGCTGAGTCATCTAGGGACAGCCGGATCGCCTTCTGATTTGAGCGGAGTCCACAGTTCTGGGCAAGTCTCCTCACTCTTGTGGAGTCAAGGGTCTGGGCGGTGCTTGCCGACTCTGAGTTGTTGAACCGTCCAGGTCAGGTACAGCAATCTTTGCCAACACGGCGAGAAACCCAGAAGCAATAATAAACAATCTATTTAATATGTATTGCAATTAGTTCAAGGGAGCAGCCCATTACGGACTCTGAAATGTTATGTCCTATCAAGGGTGAGGGTGGAATACTTTAGCCAAAAAAAAAAAAAAAAAAGAAGGTTTTTTCTTCTTTCCTTGGCTGTGTTTCTTGTTCTCAGAGGTGCTGGGAGAGCATTGGGAGGAAGGAACGCTTATCCTCACCATCTTTCCAATGGTCTCCTGCCAGGGTGATCAGTGCTCGCAGTAGACTTTTAGTTCAGGTGAAAGGCAGGTTTCTAACTCTCTGAGATGCCTTCCACAGAGGTGTGTAGGAAGCGGTCAGGAAGAAGTGTCAGGGACGGGTGGAATGCATTTAAAGAACTTTCTAATTACTTGTTATTGTTACAGCTGACCACAGCAGCTTATCACTATGTGGTTGATTTTTCTCTTTCTGAACTAACGTACGAATCCCCAAAGGAAAATGAACTGTGCATTGTTGGGCTGAACACACCAAAGTTCAAGATGAGAGGCTTTGGAAAGACACATGGCTTGGTGGGAAGCAGGGACCCTGGAAGGGCCTGGAGGCCCAAGGTGGGGACAGAACCTGCCTCTGTGGGGCTGTGTCCCGCAGTTGGGGCCAATATAGTCTCTGCCAGGCCCACAGGCTGAGTCTGGTCCCAGTTTCACTGGGAAACAGCCACGCCCACTGCATCGTCTGGGGCTCTTTCATCCAGCAACGGTAGACGTGATGAAACCGGACAAACCTCAGTGCCTGAAGCAGTGGCTCTCTGGCCCTTGACAAAGTCTGCTGACCCCCTGGTCTGTGTTACTTAACAAATCAGTGAGTAGCTTGCATCAAGGACCCTCTACATGTCAGTAGGCACCCTTGGTGTCTGTTGTAAACACACAATGGATTGGAAGGGGGACAGGACAAAGCCTTGTTACTCTGCTCAAGGAATAATAATCTGGTCAAATAGACCACGATTAGCATATGTGGAAAGATGGGGGCAGTGAAAGACAATATATAATCAAGGGTTAAGTTCTGACACATAGATAAGCACTAGGGTTTGCAGAAAAGGAGGGAGGGTTGGCAAGAGCCCCAGTGGCTGGAGAAGGTGATACTGAATGGAATGAAGTTCTAGGACAAACGCAAGATGGACGCCCCGTGGGGTGCTCTGCGATTGGACTCAGCCTCTATTCCCACTCTTGTCATCTAAGTCACTGAGATTTTTGGCCTCGTGTGCCAAAATGCTTTAAGCTGACTGATTTTTCTAGGACTTGGGATTCCTTCAATCTCCCTCATGGCTTCCTAGGTGGTAAAGAATCTGCCTGCTAATGCGGGAGAGTCAGGTTCTATCCTGGGGTCAGGAAGATGCCCTGGAGAAGGGCATGGCAACCCACTCCAGTATTCTTGCCTGGGAAATCTCATGGACAAAGGAGCCTGGCGGGCTGCAGTCCATGAGGTCACAAAGAGTCAGACACGGCTGAGCAGGCACACAGACTCCCTAAACTTCAGAGGGTTTAATCTCATTACAGTGGCATGGTGTCGCTCTTTTTTGGAGACAATACACTTCTGTGAGCTTGGGGTCCGGAGGCCGGGGTTTGGTCCCCTCTACACTGTGGAGCCTTGAGGACTCTGGAGCATTCTGGACCTCAGCTTCTGCATCTGCAGAGTAGGGACAATGGTAATGTCTGCCTCTTCACATGGTCGTGAGAACAGCAAAGGCACGTGAAGTTCAGACTATATGAGGCATGGCTTCGTGGATGGTCCGCCACTGGCCAGTGCTCTGGGTGACAGCAGGGTTTATGTCTGTCCTGGACAAGAGAGCCATCCTCGCTTCCAGAACAAAAACGGGTGCTGCACTGTTAAGGCACTTTGAGCAGAGAACAAAGCACATTACTGCAAAGTACAAATAACCTCTCCCCACTGTTTAGGTTACTGACGGGCGTGAGTCTTAATTTTCTGTATGATGGCCACTGCCAGGCCCCCANGTTGCTGTTAACTAAAGTGACAGATCAACCCAATGGACATGAGGCTGAGCAAACTCTGGGAGATGGTGGAGGATAGGGGAGCCTGGCAAGCTGCAGTCCCTGGGTTCGCAAAGAGTCGGACACAACTCATCAACGAATGTGAGCAGGCTCTGATTTAATTGATACAAGATGTGACCTGGGCGTGGGGAATTTTTCAAGCTCCAGGGTGATTTAAATGTGCATCAGAGTGTGGGAACCTCTGATTTAGAAGCTTCCTGCTCGTTAAGGAGAGAAATTAGGTACAACAGACCAGAGATAGCATCTGACTGGGCCTTTGGGACTTGACAGTGGGTTGCACGTGAAGGTTTTTAAAGAAGTGACCCCTACGTCTCAGAAAGATGATTCTGGCTGTAATGTGGGGAGGGGCAGGGCCGGAAACAGAGTACCGGGAGTCAGGGTGACTGAGATGTTTGTTTCTGTTGTTTTTCGGCTTTGAGATTTAATCACTGCCTTCTCGCTAAACATTTAGGGAATTCTGCCAATACTTAGAAGGTTGGTTTTTAAATGAGGGTGGCTCTTTCAAGAGCCCTCAGCCATGTATGGGTTTCAGAATGACATGGAGATGAATTACCACTCTTATAAAAATAAAAGGGCACAGATAGATTTTGTAATTACTTGGGTAATCTTGGCAATCATGACGCTCCTAAACAGACCTTTCAGAGGGAGGGCAGAGAAGGGGTAGGGAGGCTGCTGATGCTGATTCAATTACCTGGATGATGGCCAAGCACCCACTTAACATTGTGATTCGGAGATGGCTGTTGTTCTATGTTTTCTCCTTTATCTACTGCTTCCAGTCATCAAAACACAATTTTACTGTTGTTGGGTCTGCTCACACGTCTCTGCTGGTGACGTCAGGATTCATTCCCCTCGAGCTCCATCAGTTCAGTCAGTTGTCAGTTGAGTCCTGATGCTGACTCAGTTGGGGGATAAGAAGCCTCGTAGGAGAGCCCCTCTTGGCTGGAAGGCTCCCCCGACTTAGACAAAGCGTCAGCTACTTTCCAAATGGACACAAGACTCATGTCCCATCAGAGTGAGGTCAAGAGCACTTTTCACAGCTCTTAAAATGTAAAGAGCATTCTGAGCTCAAGGGACTGAAAAACCAAGCCACTGGCCAGTCTGTAGACCCCAAACAACACATCAAGGGCAGACAGGTGGCATTTTCTGGTTTTCCTGCTGTAAATACCCTCGCTGTGACTTGATTTCGAATAACAGCACGATCCTGGCCGGACGTGGACCTGGGGAAGACATGGAGGTCCACGGTGGGAGGTATTTCCGTCCCACAGACATGATGGAGTGAACTCCGAGAACAGGCATGACACTAAATGCGGTAAAATGGTTGGGAAGTGATGAGCTTCTGAGTAGTTCTTCCCTTTGTTTTGAACGTCATCATCTGTTTAGTTGTAGGAGGACAGAACACAGTTTTAATGCTGGCTCTATATGACAATTGGTTCACACAGTTTCTGGAGATGCAGCACTCTCCTCTCTGAAGTGGTTCAAGCCGGCCCCACATACCTCTTCTAGGAAAAGGGGAGTCAGGGTGTCAAGAGGTGTTGGGGGTAAAAATGAAGGGGCCCCCGACCATGAAGTTCAAGGCTGTGGACAAACAGCCTCACCATCAGCTGGGATGAGCCAGGCCTGGCATTGCATGGACAGGAGTGCTGTTGCAGGGTGAAATTTGGGGCCCCTGTCTAAACCAGCGTGATTCAACCAACTTGGGGGAAAAAACTCAGTTCAGAGGCTTCCCTGGGGGCTCAGTGGTGAAGAATCCTGCCAACACAGAAGACACAGATTCAATTTCAGATCCAGGAAGATCCCACATGCCTCGAAGCAACTAGCCCCGTGCACCACAGTTTATTGAGCCTCTGCCCTAGAGCCCGTGCTCTGCAACAAGAAGCTGCTGCGATGGGAAGCCCATATGCTGCAATGAGAGAGTAGCCTCCGCTCCCTGCAATAAGCGAAAACGAAGACTGTGCAGAGATGAAGACGCAGCATAGCCGAAAGTAAAAAATAAATAGAATACGATTATTTAAAAAACTAATCGAAAACTCAGTTCAGCTTGACCCTTACCTGGCAGGGACAGAGAACTTGGCTTAAGACGTGGCAAATCTAATTCTAAACACACAGTGCTCGAATGTCCATGTGAACAGAACCATCAGGTGAAACAAAAGTAGAGCCTTCCCCTAACCATCAGGCTGGGGTTTCTGTCCTAATCTGCTCTCTTACCAACATGCAAGCTGCAGTCCCAAGCCCATTAAAAAGAAAAATTTTTTAACTCTCCCTTGAATGTTGCCTAAGGAGGGAGTGAGATCCATCTCCTCCACTGAGAGGTACGGATCTGCAGATGCTACTGAAGGCGTGCCTTCCCAGGTGGCGCAGTGGGTCAAGAATCCGCCTGCCATGCAGGAGACTCAGGAGACGAGGGTCCGATCCCTAGGTTGGGAAGGTCCCCTGGAGAAGGGAATGGCTACCCATCTCAGTATTCTTCCCCCGGTGGCTCAGAAGGTAAAGCGTCTTGCTTACAATGTGGGAGACCTGGGTTCAATCCCTGGGTCGGGAAGATCCTCTGGAGAAGGAAATGGCAACCCCCTCCAGTACTCTTGCCTGGAAAATCCCATGGACAGAGGAGCATGGTGGGCTACAGTCCACGGAGTCGCAAAGAGTCGGACACGACTGAGCGACTTCACTTTCACTTTCAGTATTCTTGCCTGGAGAAGCCCAGGAACAGAGGAGCCTGGGGGGCTACAGTCCATGGGGTCTCAAGACAGACATGATTAAGCGCGAAGGCACAGAAGCAGAGGCCAGACGGTGACTCCCTAGAACTGTCACTCTGGCTGCTAATGGTGTGAGGCTGGATGGGGCAGCTGGAGGGCTTGTGGGAAAGAAGGAAGGGGAGAGACCTGAGGTGGGTGTGCTTGAGGAGGGGCTGGAGTGGGATGGCCTCTAGGGGGGACCTCTTTATGCAAGGGGACCTGCTAGCCAGAGCATGACTGATCTGCTCACAGGTTTTTTTGGTTTGATTGTGCCCTTAATGTGTTAAATAATATTTAAAATGAAATATGCACCTACACGTCTTTAATAGCTCGCACTTAATGATGTCCGTAAGATTTCAGTGGTAAATGGTTTTCCGTTCCTACAGGCGTGCTTAATTGCTCATTCACGTCCGACTCTTTGTGACCTCATGGACTGTAGCCCGCCAGGCTCCTCTATCCATGAGATTTTTCAGTTGATAATACTGGAGTGGGTTGCCATTTCCTCCTCCAGGGGACCTTCCTGACCCGGGGATCAAACTCATATCTCCTGAGTCTCCTGCATTGGAGATGGATTCTTTACCTACCGAGCCATCTAGGAAGCCCGTTGCTACGTGTAGACCTTGCTTTACTACACTTCACAGACATTACAAATGAAGGTTCGCAGCATCACTGTGTCAAGAAGAGTTTTTTCCAACTGCATTTGCTTACTGTGTGTCTCATGTCACTTTAGTAATTCCTGCAACATTTCAGACTTTCTCATTACTATTCTATTTACTATGGTGACCCGTGATCAGTGATCTTTGCTGTTACTACTGCCAAAAAATTATGACTTGCTGAAGGCTCAGAAGATGGTGAACATGCTTCAGCAATAAAGTATTTTTAATTAACATATGAACATGTTCTTAGAGATACAGTGCTATTGCACACTCAACAGACCAAAGTGTAGGCATAATTTATATGTGCTGAGAAACCAAAATGTTCATGTGACTTGCTTTATTGTGATATTCAATTTATTGCAGTGGTCTAAAACAGAACCTACTGTATCTCTGAAGTCTACTTATTTCTCATGCTTTTAAATTTTCTGTAGAGAGAAACTGGGCCTTCCCTGGTGGCTCAGTGGTAAAAAAAAAAAAACCCACCTGCCAGTGCAGGAAATGTGGATTCGATCCCTGGGTTGGGAAGATCCCCAAGAGTAGGAAATGGCAGCCCACTTCAGTATTCTTGCCTGGAGAATCCCATGGACAGAGGATCCTGGTGGGCTATAGTCCATGGGGCTGCAAAGAGTCTGACACGATTGAAGAGTCTTAGCACCCACACACATCAGTATATTTTATTTTTTGTTACTTACAAACTGAGGTTCTTCTGTAATTTTTTTTTTTGGCTCCTGTTTTTAACTTTTATAATTGGAATAATAAATCAATCAAAAGTGAAAAAAAGGACTATTTGTGACATCTGGGGGGCGTTACAATATAATATACATTCTGGGAGAACACCATCAAAATGTGTTTGCTGCTACATTTTAAAAGAAAAACTGCAACTGCAAAGTGATTCTTTTCCTTCAGGTTTTATGGTTTAAAAAAAGTGGAGAAAGAGCTTTCTAATGTGTTCTTGCCGTTCCCCAAAGAGAGGTACCGTGATGCTTGACTAAATTCAAACTGGGTTTTTCTGTTTACTGATGTCAGGCCAGCAATCTGCAAAATGATGACAGGAGCTGGGGGTGAAGTTCGGGACAGTGTCTCCCGTACAATCTCTCTTCCAGCTCGAGACCAGCCCCAGAGGAGTGCCTTGCCCCCTGGGTGGAGACTAGGCCCAGAGGAGTGCCTCGCCCCCCGAGTGCTACACGCCATCCAAATAGCACAGCAAGGGGCTGGGGAGAATATTCCTTCCCTATTGTATGGTGTTGCCCATACCACCTAATTGTAAGTTAATTGGTTCAGATGCTCCATCTTCTCTGAAGGAGACCAATCTGTCTCCCCTCCATCTCTCTCCTGCGTCTTTCCTGTTTGTTAAGCACCTCGGCTTTAATGCCTAAATGCTTCACAGCCGATCTGCGGATCCCCTCGACTCCCA
>SJYQ01096695.1:0-20425 GCA_006410935.1 Redunca redunca
CCTGCCTGGAGAGAGGGAAGCCAGACATGGGCTTCTTGGGGCTGTGAGTGCACACGGATTTGAAGGGTCTGGGTTTTCCCTGGGTCATCTCCCTCCAGCACACAGGTCTAGGCCCAGCCTCCCTCCAGTTTGCTGACAGTGCCTAGCTTTGAGGGGCATTGGGGGACAGCTGGGTGAGGTGGGGAAGTCTTAACCAGTGGAGGTCTCTAGCACTCAGTGGGCATCATCATGGAGACCTGAGTTTAGGAAGAACCCAAGTGTTTTCCATCCTGTTCAGAGAATCTTTATTCTGTATTTATAGCGACAGTGGACAGACAGCATCAAGGGACAGGGAGGCCCTTTGCTGCTTCACAACCAACCTCACACTGTGTTGTCCCCAGAAGCTGTGGGGAAGGGCTGGTGTCACACAGACCCTCATGGTGGGGGGGTGCTCTGATGGTTGAGGCTGGTGACCCACCAGCCAGGAGGAGGGAGCAAGTTGAGCTGCTAAAATTGCCCACAGCCACACAGAGTCTTGGGTAAGCATGGGCATGACCACGACTGCGCTACATGGGAAAACAGGCATCAAGGCTCACACAGTAACTGAGTGAGGCTGTTTTCTCACCGTGTTTTATTATCCTTCAGTCTCCACAGTGTCTGTGTGGATAAGGCTTCACAGACTTGGTATTCTCTGACCCAGTGGTTCTAGTGGAAACCAACACAGAGACCACAAAAGCTCTGGTGGCTCTGGACGAAGCTGGGGGAGGCCAGAGACTGGAGTGCCTCCCCCTCAGCCTCTCCCTCCCCCTCCAAGGATGGCCTAGAGTTAGTTCTGGGTGACTCTGGGGCTTCAAATGTCATGTGAAAACCACTGGTCTGGTCCAGCCTTCCCACTTTCAAATAAAGAAGCTGAGGCCCAGAGTGGGCAGTGATTTGTCAAAGGTCATACAGCAAGTTGGCAGCAGAACCAGGTCTGGAGCTAGAACTGAGACCCCCGAGACTCCGAAGTGCTGTGACCTCCAGCTCTTGTGGAAGGCAGCTGCCTGCCCATGGTTCTGAACTACTCCAGCCTCCTCCAGTCCCCTCTCTGGCTCTCTTGAATGGAGGAACCGCTGTCTGGGCCACCTCTTCCAGAAATAAGGCCAAGTCAGGTACCTGAGTTCCTGGCCCTTCAGGGCTGGATCCAGACACCTGTTCTGAGGCTCTTCTCATTGTGTGTTCTCCCAGGGAATCTCTCCAATCCCACCCCAGCCCCCTACCTACCTTCTGGGGCTCCCAATCTACCTCTTGCAGGTTTCCCTGCGCTCCAAGTGTCTTGGGGTCCCTCCAAAAGCACCCCAGCTCTCGAGGTCCAAAACTGAACTCATCCTACTACAGACTTGCTCCTCCTATGCTTTCTGGCAACATGAACAGCCCTGCCATCTACCCATTCACCCCCAAACACCCAGATGCCACCCTAATTCACTGTCCTTCACCTAGCCCTGTAAGTTCAACCTTCAAGGCCCTCCTATAGGTCCCTCTCCTCTGTCCCCCATGCTTCTCTCTGGGTTTAGGCCTCATGTGACTCCAGCCTCCTTCCAGAATCCTGACCTCCAGTCCTGCCAGCTCTAAGGGCACCATACTTTTCCAAAGTCAACCTGAGCACGTCGCCTCTCTGCTAACCAGGACCTTTCAATAGCCCCTCATTCCACAGGACAGAATCCAAACCCCTTGTGAGGCTATGTGAGCGGCTCCCTCTGCCTCCTGCTTCTCCCTGCCCTCCCCCTCCAGGCTGGCCCACCTCCACTTTGCTCCATCCCCCTCTCCCCTCCTCTGCCCCCATCAAGTTTCATTTCAGATTTCCCAGCATGACTTCATCTTTCTCATCCCTCTGCCTCTGTACACACCCTCTTCTCTCCCCAGATCAAGACTTCTCCAAGTGTAGCCTGAGGGTCACTGCCCCACCACACCCAAGCACACTCAGACTCCTGGGCACCAGATTGCCCAGACCTACTAAAAGAGTCTCTGTTTAACAGACAGCCCATGGGTACTGTGCACCCAGTACTGAGAAGCATCTGTATCAGGCCAGCTGCTCTTGTCCTGGCTTCCCTCCTTCTCCAGCTGGGTGAGGGGTCTCCTTTCTGCCCCACGCTCTCAGGGGAGTGGCTGGCTGGGACTGAGTGTCTCCTCCTCTGGGCTGTAAGTTCCATGTAGGCAGGGATCATGTCCTCCTCTTCCTTGGGAATGCCCAGCACCTGGCAGAGAAGGGGCTTAGGTAGCTATTGCTGAATAAATGGGGTCACCAGGTGAGCCCCAAAACCCAGGAGCAGGAGGAGGTCACAGCTGAGCCGGTGAGCTGCTACAGCTTGTCTGGGAATCTGAGAAGTGGCTCCTAGTGTCTCTGAGGTTGCACCTGCACCCTTCCCCTCACCCCGTGTACAGCAAGGGAGATGTGTGTGGAGGGGGTAGGACCTACTGAGAGCTCCAGTGATGCTTAATACCCGGCTCTCCAGAAGACATCTGCATGCCTACATAATAAGCTTATCATAAATTTTGCTGATATGAAGGATGTACAGCACATAATTTACAAATAAAAATTCCATATAGCCAGTTGACTGTCCCCCAAATCAATGCATTCATTGATTTCTGCTTTCCTCTTTAGCTGGAGCCAAACTATGACTGCAGTGACAGATGGTACAGTTCTGATGCACGTGTTGGTTGATAATTTGGTTTAAAAAGTAAGATGAAGGTGAAACAATGAAGACGTGTCAAAACATCAGCCATTCACCAGTGATGTGAGCAGCTTCTTTGCTGCATTGGTAAACAGTTTTTGAATACTTAAAAAAAAATTGTCCAATAGTTAGTGCTGTTGACAATGAAGCAGCCACACACATTTCAAACTTGAAAATCTGATCTGCACTCATAAAACTGTTTTCCGTCCCTCTCTGAAGTCTAGACCATCAACAAAAGAATAAATCAAGTCTTAACTTATAGCATCTGTTGACTTCTGGGGAAGGAATACTTGCATTCTGAGACATGATTGAATGTGGAGTCAGGAACAGATGCAAGGCAGTGCCTCACAACAAGACCAGCCCCAAGAGTGGCTGGACTGAGGATGCAGTCCAATGTAGGAAAAAAACTTACAAAGTGGGGAGTTTTGCGTATTTATCACCTTTTTTAAAAAACATAATTTAATTTTACATTTATATTATTTAAGTGTCAATAACAGCTATATTTAGCAGCTGGTTTACAACAATTTTTCTTTATTGCACAATTGGTCCTCATGGGGTGTGGGAGCCAGCTCCAGGACAATAACCCTAAGGGGCTGAACATGACTGGCCATGACCCACCAGCGCCAGGCCACCAGAGGGGCCAGTCTCCTCTCAGCCCTCACGAGCCTGGGTTGTGAGCTGCTAGGCACAGGGCCATGCTTATTTCCCTACGTGAGCTTCAGGTTCCTCAGCTTGGAGAAGGAAGACCACGGCCACCAACGCCTGTCCCTTCTTCACACACACTCCGCATTCTCACATGCTGGTTCATTTTCATTACTCCTCCAGCACACACTAACTGGGACACACCACGCACGCAATTTGGAGCCACATATAGCCCTCCCCCTCCCAAGCCACATATACTAACGTGCCAGCTCTTCCAGCATAGTCAGGCTCACATGTGTACAGCTGCCTCCCATATGCCACCTCGGACACTCCACAAACATATTTTGCCTCCAGCTCTATTTCACACACACCCACTATCCCTACACCCAACTGTCACACACAATACCCACACACGCATATGTACTTGAAATTCCTTCATGTACTTCATACGTGCATACCCTCCAACGAAGACCTCTCAGCCTCCCACTCAAGGCATTTCACACGTCAATAGATACTATACCAGCCCATCACATACCTCCACCGTTCCAGACACACCACACACACTTCCTTCCCCACCGCGCACACACACACACACCATGCACACATGTACACCATCACCTGCCTCATCTCTTTCCATGATCACTTTGCACAGGCACTTAGACCGCCCACCCCACACACAGAGCTCATACTTCAGGCATCCTCGTATCAGCCCCACATTCCAAGGCAGGAGACTCCCCCCAACCCCTGCCAGAACTCTAAGCCCACCTCCTGGATCAATCATGAGGGTGACCCTGACAGAAAGGGGTGGGAAAGCTGGAGGGAGCCTCCCTGGGGTCACAGCTCCATTGCCAGAGGTCAGGCCTCCTTGGGGCACAGGGACGAGGGGGGACAGGGAAGGGATGGACAAGTGCTGCTCGCTCAACACTTCTGGGTCCTTCAGACCCAGTGTCAGGCACCACGGGTGCAGCCCACCTCCTTCCTTTCTCCCTAGCACCCCACCTCCCAAATGAAGGTACCCCGCCTGGTTCCAGAAGCTCATCCCACGCCTGTCTGCCTGGGGAGAGCCTCCCTGGGGCCTGCGGCCCTTGCTCAGGGGCAGTTAGTTCTGGGCTCAGGCTCTCCTGGGCTGGCGGGGAGGCACAGGACCCAGGGGGCAGGAGCAGGTGGCAAGGCGAGCAGGGAAGTAAGGACTCCCAGCTACAAACTCCACAGATGCTCACAGGACCCGTGGGCCTCCCCTTCCTGAGTCTTGCCAGACTGAGGCTGTGAAAGAATCACGTGCTGGCCTTGGCTGTCCCAACCCTGAGCGCCATCTGCAGGTCAGGCCCTGTCTACTCCTCCTGACCATCACCCTGTGGACTCCTGCAATGTCCTTGCCCCCTGGCCCATTGTCAGTGGAGATGAGTCTTGGGGTGAGAGGTCAGTCTCTTCTGCCATCATCCCAGGGTCTGTGTGGCCTGGGTGGGGACCTCCCTTTGGGCCTCGAGGGAGGAAGAACCTGTGTCCAGCAGATGCCAGCTGGACTCCAGGTCCTACGATGGGCAGATGCTGGCACTTCTGCCTAGAGTGCTTCCAGCTCACTCTAAGAGCAGCCTTGGACACCCCTTCTTACAGCACCACCCAGTGTCAATCTAGAGTACGGCACCAGACCTTAGTAGACAACGATGAGGTGGGTACCCCTCTCTTCAGAAAGTGTTTCCCTCCCTTTCTCTCCCCCTGCCACACACACACACACACANAACAGTGTTTTAATCATGTGTAGAGAGTAGAGGAGCTGCTCTAAGCAAGTCCCTAAATCCCGAAGCCTAACAGACTTTAGAAGGTTCAAAACAGCAGCCTTCTCATATGGCAAGAGAAACTGAAGCGAGTGCAAAGTTGGTGGACATCCAAGGGGGTGGCATGTCATCTTATTGTCCTATATTGCTGAATGATGCTCTTTCCAGAAGAAATGTCTCACACTGATGTATCAGAGACTGTTAAAGACATTCACTTTTCTGAGCCATTAATTTCTCTTCTCTGAAGCTATTCTAAGAGAGTAATTTAAGTGAGCATGGAAATTTACAATAAGGACGTTCATCATTGAGAATTTAGAAACTATTGAAATAACCAAAACAGGAGAGTGATTAAATAAATTTCAGTAAGTCCATTAAAAAAGCTATTCTAGAGACACTAAAAGTGTTCAATGATATGGGAAGACATGCTACAAGAAAACTTTAGATGTCAGTCTACACAACTCTGTGAAAAGGATATCTGCACACAGGAACATATATAATTGTCTTGTGGATAAATTCAATCTGTTTATTTTTTCAGATAATGCCCAGGAAGATATTTTTCCTAAAGCATCTAAAGAAAATTTAAATCCATTTTTCAATTAACGAACAATTTCTGCATAGCAGCACAAAACAAAACAAAACAACCTTATTTCTAGAATTCACGCTGCTGGGTCCACAATTTCACTTCTACTTGGCTCAGAGGTTAAAGTGTCTGCCTGGAATGTAGGAGACCTGGGTTCGATCCCTGGGTTGGGAAGATCACCTGGAGAAGGAAATGGTAACCCACTCCAGTACTCTTGCCTGGAGAATCCCATGGAGGAAGAAGCCTCGTAGGCTACAGTCCATGGGGTCGCAAAGAGTCAGACACGACTGAGCGACTACACTTACACACTTCACTCTGCAAAGCTTCTACTGTTTCCAGGAGAATGACAGTAACTTGTTCTGGGCATTGGCTACCCAAGGCGTCCCTCTCTCGGCCTGAATTTAAGTTTCTCCTTTGTCACAATAGCTTTTCTTTGAAGACTATTAGTGCAAAGTTTATAAAATTGCATCCCCCATTCCCAAAGATACAAATGCTGTCAGTAAAGCAAGTGAAAATTAAGTGGTTGACAGAAGCACAGGAATAAAGAGCTAAGAGATGGAACAACAGCAAAGCATATATTTTCCTTAAGGTCTGAAAGTCAGACAGCGTTTATTTTTAATTGACAGACTTCACTGAAGGGAAAAACAACATTTTTCCAGTATTTCCAGTATTTTACTCTGGTTTTTATTTCACTTTATCAGATTTTTCTTTTGTTTTATGGTTTGGGGGTGTCTATCTTTTTCTGTTTTTCTTTTTAAATGAACTAAGGGTTGCCAGAGGTGAACACAGAGTAAAAGATTAAAAAGAAATACATGAAGGGTGGGAATGCCCTGATGGTCCAGTGGTTAGGACTTGGCGCTTTCATTGCTATGGGCCCAGATTTAAGCCCTGGTCAGGGAATTAAGATCCCATAAGCTGCAAGCTGCAGCCCAAAAACCATGAAGGAAAAGATGCTCAACTTCAGTATTCACCAAGGAAATGCAAAGGAAAACCCCAATATCACACACTATGCACTCACCGGGATGGCTAAGATAAAAGACGGTTTTGGTGAGGATACGGTTCAAGCAGAACTCATATACTGCTGGCAAAGGTGCATTTGTAGCGCCATTTTGGAAACCTTGGGCAGTATCTGCTAGAGCTGAACGTAAAACTCAGCAATTCCACTTCTAGGTACATACCTCACAGACATGCAGACACACGTGTCGCAAGAGAAAGGTACAAGAAGGTTCATAACAGCTCTAGCCACAGTTGCCAAACACTTTCAACTCCCTAAATGCCATCAACGTTAGAATGGACATATAAACCGTGCTACAGTCACACAATACTATACAGAAGCAATAAATGAACTACTATACATTCTTAACACAGATGAAGCTCACAAATATAATATCAGCAAAACAAGCCAGACTCAAAGAGGAGATAATCACAGGCAAAATGATACAGTTCATGGGGTTCTCGCGGCAAGAATACAGATGCTGGGAAAAACTGAAGGCAGAAGGAGAAGAGAGCAACAGAGGATGAGATTATTGGATTGCATCACTGATCCAATGGACAGGAGTTTGAGCAAACTTCGGGAGATGGTGAGGGACAGGGAGGCCTGGTGTGCTACAGTTCATGGAGTCGCAAGGAGTCAGACACGACTTGATGACTGAACAACAATAGGCAAAATTAACTAGTAATGTTAGAAGTCGGTTTAACTGCTTTGGGCTTCCCTGGTGGCTCAGCTGGTAAAGAGCCCGCCTGCAATGCAGGAGACCTAGGTTTGATCCCTGGGTTGGGAAGATCCCCTGGAGAAGGGAAAGGCTATCCACTTCAGTATTCTGGCCTGGAGAATTCCATGAACTGTATAGTCGCAAAGAGTCAGACACGACTGAGCGACTTTCACTGTTAATCACTTTGGAGGGAGAAGTTACCAGAAGGGAGTTCAAAGGGAGTTTCCTGGGTGCTCTTGATGTTTTGTTCCTTGGTCTGGGTTTTGTTAACATAACTGTGTTCAACTGTGAAAATTCATTATAAGCTGTGTCCCTAATCATTGTGCCTTCTTATGTGTACAAATATACATTTCAAAAAAAAGTTTAAAAAGAGAAATAAATCAAAATGTTAACAGGAGTTGCCTCTAGGTGTTAGGATTACAGGTAATCTTATGTTTCTTCTTTATATTGTTTTATGTATTCCAAATTTACTCCAAAGTTTTCTAATATTATTTTCCAATATATGTTCACACCACATGAGGCCACCGTGTTTCTAAAAGGTAGTGTAAAGTTGGTCTGGGAAGGAGCCCCCACTTCTTTTCCTAAGGAGTATCCATTTCCTCTTTCCTGAGCCTGGGCCAGTGGTTCCCAAATCAGTCTAGACATCAGAGTCACCTGGGGAGCTGTTTAAAGATTCAGATTCCTATTCCTCCTCCCTGAGGTTCTGATTTAGTTGGTCTAGGATGGGTTCCAATATGGCACCCCTCAGGTTCTAAGGGACTAGGATGACGCACCACAGTGTCTGAACTGACAAAGTGTTATCTCTCCCCCCTGGACAGGGGCTGGAGAAACTGCCTGGGGCACAGATGGTCCCCTTGGATAGTGCTGTGAAGTGGGGACCAAGCCCTAAGATTTGGGAGTGTCCTGGAAGAGTGAGAGCTTGGAAAGCCCAAGGCAGCCCCTGCTTCAGCCGGGCTGGAGAGGGGAGTACAGCAAAGGCCTTAAGAGCACAGATATGGCGTCAAATAGACAGGGGCTCAAATCCGGCTCTGTGATAAGCTCTGTGACCTTGGGCTGGACCTTTCTGAGCCTTAGTTATATCACAGGGATTCTAACACCAATTTCACTGAATTATGAATATTAAATAAAGCAATTTATATAAAACACTTAACACAAAGCCTGGCAGGCAGTAAGATCATGATGTTAATAGTGATGATATATACTATATGTGAGCATTACTTAACACTTAATACTTACAGAATTATTACATTTAATTGCATATTATATTTAATATTATACATATATAATAGAGACATTAATTAACATTGTGTATGGATACTCAAAATTATAGAAAGTCTGATGTTCTGATAATTGTTTTCGGAACTATACTTTTACCTATTGTGGTCCCCTTTTGTAGACACTATATATCAAAATATTCATTCGTTCATTCAATAATGATTAAGGGTACACCCCTTTGAAAGCTTGCCACACTACTTATACGACGATGTGACCTAGACCAATTTACTTAACCACTCTGTGTCCCAGTTTCTTCACCTCATACTGTGAATGACAACAGTACCTACCTCATAGGGCAGTTGCAACTTTTTATGAGTTAATATATGTAAATGGCTTAGCACACTGTAAATCCTCAGGAAATTTTGGTTATTATTGTCCAGTCAACATTTATTGAGTGCTGACTGTTTACATGCACTACAGGCTGAGGACAGACAGTGAAAAAAAACCAGACATAGCCCCTGCCTTCATGGAGCTTGTAACCAAACAACAGTAAAGTATATAAACCATTTTTAAAATGGATGAGAGAATAGGATCATTCTTAGCAGAGTTACACGGCATGGTAGTAAACCATTTTTAAAATGGATGAGAGAATAGGATCATTCTTAGCAGTTACACGGCATGGTAGTAAGACCTCAAGCAGAACATGAAAAAGACTATACCAAGATACTTCATAATCAAACTGTTGAAAGCCAAGTATAAAGAGAAAATCCTAAAAGCAGCCAGAACAATGGATGGGGTGGCAGATACTGCAAACAGAAACAAAGAAAAAAATGGCAGAGGATTTCCTCAATCTGACAAGGAGCATCTTATGAAAAACCAAAACTAACATCATACATAGAAGTAAAAGGCTGAATGCTTCCCAACAGGATCAAAACAAATCTATTCAACACTGTACTGGAGGTTCTAGCCAAGATGAATAGGCAAGAAAATGAAATAAAGGCTCCAGATTAGAAAGGAAGAAGTAAAATTATCTCTATTTATAGATGGCATGACTTTGTATAAAGAAAATCTAAGGGATCTACTAAAAACCATTAGAACTAATAAACAAGTTCAGCAAGCTTGCAGGATATAAGACCAATATACAAAATTTGTAACATTTCTATACACTCACAGTGAACAATCCAAAAATTGAAACTAAGAATAACTCAATTTACAAACGCATCAAAAAATACTCAAGAATGAATTTTTTAAAAACAAGTATAGATTATTCATTGAAAACCACAAACTTCTTTCAAAGAAATTAAAGAAGACCTAAATAAATTAAAAGATATCCTGTGTTTATGGATCAGAAGATTCAATGTTGTTAAGATAGCAATACTTCTCAAATTGACCTACAGATTCAACACAATCTCCAATCAAAATACCAGCTGGTTTCTTTGCAGAAATTAATAAGCTAGTCCTAAAGTTCATACAGAAATTCAAGGGACCTAGCACATAGCCAAAACGATTTTGAAAAAAGACAAATTTGGAGAGCTCATACTTCCTAATTTCAAAACTTACTATGAAACCACAGTAAGCGAGACTGTATAAGGTCAGACTCATAAATCAACACAGTAGAACTGAGAGTCCAGAAATAAACTCACATTTACAGTCAGTTGATTTTTGGCAAGGATGCCAAGACTGCTCAATAGGAGAAAAATTAGTTTTTTTTTCAGCACATGATACCGGGGAAAAACTAAATATCCAAAATGAGAAAAGCCTGGGATCCCTCTACCACACACTATATGCAAAAACTAACTCAAAATTAATGAAAGACCTTAGTGTAAGAGCTAAAACTATAAAATTCTCAGAGGAAAACATAAATCTTTGTGACCTTATATTAAGCAATTAGATACGATGCCAAAAGCACAAGCAACAACAACAACAAAACAACAGATAAATTAGACTTCATCAAAATTCAAAACTTTTGTGTTGTAAAGGACACTATTAATAAAGTGAAAAGCAATCCAAAGAATGACATAAAATATTTGCAAATCATTATCTGATTAAGGGTTTTCATCTAAAATACAAAAAGAATGTTTACAACTCAGTAACAAGACAAATAGTCCATTTAAAAATGAGCAAAGGATTTGAATGGACATTTTCCCAAGGAAGACACACAAATAGCGTATGGACACATTATCAGTCATTAGAGAGAGATAAGTCAAAACCACAATGAGATACCACTGTAGACTCACTAGGATGATTATCTAGTCAGTACCACAGCTAAAACATGTATTGGCAGGAAGGTGGAGAAACTACATCTCTTATATATACACTGCTGGTGGGAATGTGAATCGGTCCAGCCACTTTGGAAAACAGCCTGGCAGTTGCTCAAAAGGTAGAACATACAATCTTCCAAAATTTCTACTACTAGGCATGTACCCAAGAGAAATGAAGCATGTCTGCAAATATTCACAGCAACATCATTCATAATAGCTAAAAAGTGGGAAAATGTGCATGTCCATCAACCAGTGAATGGATAAACAAATGTGGTAAATCCAGATAATGGAACATCATTTGGCAATGAAATGAAATGCAGTACTGAGACATGACACAACACGGATGAACCTTGAACACACTGTGATACGTCTGAAAGAAGCCAGTCACAAAAGGCCACTTAGGATTCCATTATATGAAATATCCACAATAGGCAAATCTACAGAGACAGAGGGTAAATCAGCAGTTGCAAGGCTCGGGGAAAGGCTAGTTGTGCAAGGCTAGTTGTGCAAGGCTAGTTGTGTGTGGCTAGAGGAAAGAGGAATGACTACTAATGGGCATGAGTTTCCTGGGGAGATGGGGTAAACAGAAATGTTCTCAAGTTGATTGTAGTGTTGGTTGCACAACTTAAAACACATTGAATTGTACACTATAAACAGGTGAATTATATGGTATATAAGTTATATCCCCCAGAAGTTGTTTTTTAAAGATAATTCACTGTTTAAAGCAAAAATAATAAACTGATAGTTGGGTTTATAAGTAAAAGCAAAATGCATGACAACAGCAGCTCAAAACACAAGGGGGAACTGAAGTATACTGTAGCAAGTTTCTAAAGATATTCATGAAGTACTGTAACATTTTAAGGTAGACTATGGCAAGAGAAGGAAATGGCAACCCACTCCAGTACCCTTGCCTGGAAAGTAGGCTACAGTCCATGGGGTCACAAAGAGTCGGACACGACTAAGCGAGTTCACTTATGGCAAGTATAAGGTGTATACTGTAAACCCTAGAGCAAGCTTTCTCCTTTGAAGGAAAGCTATGACAAACCTAGACAGGATATTAAAAAGCGAGATATCACTTTGCCTACAAAGGTCAGTTTAACCAAAGTTATGCTTTTTCCAGTAGCCACTTAGGGATGTGAGCGTTGGACCATAAGGAAGGCTGAGCGCTGAAGAACTGATGTTTTCAAATTGTGGTGCTGGAGAAGACTCCTGAGAGTCTCTTGGACAGCAAGGAGATCAAACCAGTCAATCCTAAAGGAGATCAACCCTGAATACTCATGGGAATTCATTGGTGCTGAAGCCAAAACTCCAATACTTTGGCCACCTGATGCAAAGAGCCAACTCACTAGAAAAGCCCCTGATGCTGGGAAAGTCTGAAGTCAGGAGGAGAAGGGGGAGACAGAGGATGAGATGGTTGGATAGCATCACTGACTCAATGAACATGAGTGTGAGAAACTCCGGGAGACAGAGAAGGACAGGGAGGTCTGGCGTGCTGCAGTCCATGGGGTCGCAAAGAGTCAGGCATGACTGAGTGACTGAACAACAGAGCAACCACTAAGAAAAACAAACAAAAATGTGTCACAACTAATGAGCTAAGAATAGAGATAAAAGTGAATCATGAGAGACATCCAATCTCGAAGAAAGTAGGAAAAGAAGGAAAAAGAACAAGCATGACAAACAGAACACTGATAGCAAGATGGTAGATTTAAATGTAACCATATTATGATAACAGTAAATGTAAATGTTCTAAATATTCCAATTAAAAAGTCAAATTCGTCAGACTGGATAAAAATGACACAATGATATAATTCCTAAAAGAAACCCACCTTAAAGTCAGAGAGGTTAAAAGGACGGAAAATGATACACCATGCAAACACTAATCAACAGAAAGCTGGAGTGACTAGATTAACGTCATACCAATGGAACTTCAGAACAAGAAGTACTGCCATGGATAAAGAAGGACATTTCTTACTGATGAAGGCGTTAAGTTCTTGAGAGGACATAGCAATCTTAAATGTTTATGTGCCTATAAAGAAAGCTTCAATACACATGAAGCAAAAACTTATAGAACTAAACAGAAAAAGTAAAATTAAGGAGAAAGGTGTGAGGAGCAGCTCTAGTCATCAGTGAGAGATGAGGTTGAAGCCAGGGTAATCTATGAGACCACCAGGAACAAGTTTATGGGAGAAAAGAGACCAGGACAGACTCCTGGACCACATCAGCATTTCCAGGATGAACAGAAGAAGAAAATCTCATGAAGAAAACTGAGAAATAATTATCAGGATGGCAGGCGGAAAAGGAGAGTGTGTGGTCATGGAATGCAAGGAAGAGAGCTTCTAAAGGCAGAGCGCACTTCGTCCTGTCAAATGCAGCTGAGAGGTCAACTGGGCACGGAAAGACTTCAGGGGGATTTACAGCAAGACCCACTGGAGACAGGATGAGAAGCTCGGGTGGTGAAATGGGGGCAGAAGCCAGGTTGTAGCGGATTAATCAGCAGCAGGTGGGGAAGTGGAGATAATAAACACTGACTTTGATTTTAATAGGCTTGGCTGAGAGGGCAGGAGAGAGAGGAGGCTATAAAGTCAAAGTACTTGTTTCATTTAACTGAGTTACAAATGAAGAAGCCAGGAGAGGAGCTGGGCCAATGAGGATGCAGAGGAGAGAAGGAATAAGCAACAGAGCGGGGAACTTGGATGGAGAGGCAAGGCGGAGGGTCCCCAGATCTCTTGTGCAGAGGCTAACTGAAAGAGGAACACCCATCTCTCAGTGTGATGGGGGCCAGAGGCATGGATAGGCATGGATGCAGGAATGCTGCCCAGAGCAGGGATTAAACAAATTTCTTCCGGCGGGGTTGGGGGGGAGGCGGGGGCAGGCAGAATGGATCCAGGTATATGTATGGCTGAGTCCCTTTGTGTTCACCTGAAATTATCACAACATTGTTTATCAGCTATATGGCAATATGAAATAAAAAGTTAAAAAAAAAAAAAGAAAAGAAAAGAAATGTCTTCCTGGCAGATTTTCTTTATAAAGAGAGAGCCCAGGTTGACTGCTAGGAATGAGGGGGGAAATTGTGGTAGAGAGGGATTATGTGAGAGCTTAGAAACAGCTGAGGGGGCATTGCAGTGGCCTAAACCGGAGGACTAGGCTGGGGGCTCAGGTGAGGCTATGGACCGTGAATTTGGACTAGTGTCCATTCAAGAAGGGATTCCCACCCACCCCTCTTCCTTGTAAATCAGGACTAGAGAAGGCAGTCAGTTACCATGTTCTAGGGGTGGTATGGGAGACTAAGGGGCCAGGTGGTGACTGGTAAACAGCTGAAGCAAGGTCGTAGCATCCAGACTGGAGAGGAACAAGGGTTGATTCAGAGCCAGGAAAAGCACTAGGAGGCAGGAGCCTGAAGGTCTCTGTGAACTGATACAGTGCAGCAAAGGGAGACAATGCCTAGGAGGTACAGAGAGAGAAGACTTTGGAGGTGGAACAGGTTCACGTGATAAGATCCCAGTAATGGGTGACTAAAGTAAAGGTGACAGTCAACGAGTTGAGGAAAACAAAAATCTCCGAGGCTAGGGTACGGAGGAACGTCCTCGGGGACGTGGAAACTCCCAGGATGACTGGGAGAACCTAAAAACGCTATGACAAGATTCCTTTATTCTGGCTATGTCCCTCCGTGGCTAGACCATCAACTTTATCATCAATTATGACTATTGCCAGCTTGCAGAGATATGTCCCCAGAACTCAGGCTTAACACTGAGGCTGCCTGGCCCCCTCGTCCATCCACTCACCACCCAGTGAGCCCATGCAGGACTGGCTATGGGGAGCAAAATGTCACGCGTGTTGGCACCATCTTGAATAACACAGCTTTAAAGGGATACTGGCAGAGCCTTTCAACACAGAAGAGCCAGGGTAGCAGCGGTGCGAGGAGGCCCTGGGAAAGTAGTTAGGCACCTAACCCCAGAAAAAGTCATCCCAGAAACCTGGTATGGCCAGGGGTCCTTGACAGCCAGGCATCAGCTGTGGATATATAGCCCACAGTAAGCTCAGGGCCTCCATTCACAGGAGGAAAGGTCGTAACCAAGGGACCACTCACTCCTAGCAGGCCCCTTGACTCCTACACAGTGAGGTGGCTCCCAGGCCTGCACTGCAAGAAAGAGCCATGAGCAGGGCGCCTGGGTTCAAGTCCTGACTCTGCCGTCAACTTGCAGGGTGACCCTTCCCTGAGGCCTTCGTTTTGCTGTTAATCAAAGGGTGATCTCAGAGGTTCTTGTGGCCTTGACAGTGTATGGGTGGTGGGTGCCACAGGGGGCCTCATCAGCTCACATCACTCAAACTGCACCAGCTGCAGAAGACAAATGAGCTGAAGTCCTCGAGCCTCATTTGCGTCATACAGCAGAGTGTGCCCCCTGGGGTTCAATCCTTACACCCCTCCTCCTCCGCCTCCTCCCCAGAAGCCTCTGAAGTAGGCTCAAGGGATACACCTTCCCTGCCTCCCATCTTTCTCTTCATGAGATTTTCTTTAGGCTAAAAAGCCAACCTGGTTTTAGGCCATGTGCAGAAAAGGAGAACAGGGGGCCACAGACACATGGTTCTCCACAGAGCTCTTCGAGGACAGCTCACCAGAGACCTCATCAGAAACCCAGGACCACATCCCAGAGGGCGCAAACCAGAGCCCCAAATGCCCCCTTTATGTCTCTGGCCTGGTTCCTAGAAGACCAGATGTGTTCCGCAGGTTCTGGGAACCCTCGGCAGCTACTTCGCACCTGGGAAGGGAATCCCACATCTGGCCTCACCTATGAGGCAAGCTCCCTCCTTCATAGGCAGCTGTTTCTGCCTGTCCTCTGGGCTAGGAAATATAGCCCAGGGACCCTGCCATCAGTAAGGCACAGGGGAGGCTCTGGTCAGGAGTTCCAGAAAAGACCCATCTCCAGACTATGAAGACAGGCCTTGGGGATGCCAGCCTAGGGCAGGGAGAGTGTGGGTCTGGGAACGCCTGGCCAAGTGACCCAGGACAGGCCGGGGAGTGGAGCCCAGAACTCTGGGCCCTCTCAGCAGCATCACCAGGCTGAAGTTGGGAAAAAGAACCCCAGGAGGGGCCAGGAGGAACAAACCAAGGCCACAACAGCCACAGAGAGGGCACACTTCACTTCGGGGTCACACCTTGCTCCGGACCTCATTTCCCATGCACGTAGCCCAGCACACAGGGGGTCCGTGGTCACAGAGGTGCCCTCCCCTGCCCACACCCTCCCCACACAGGCTTCTGTGGGGGGCCTTTCCCCAGCCAGCACTCCCTCCTCCCCTGCCAGCTCACCGAGCGATCTCCCTTCCTTCCTTCCAGTACTTCCTCCTGGTTGTTCTCCTGAGGACAAAAAGCAGGGGTGACTCCACGGCCTTGTACCTCACCTCGTCATTCCTGACCCTGGCCTGGCCAGACCGTGCACTCAAGGCCTCCTCCAGGGCCTCAGTCCCAGCTGCTTCCGGTGGGAGTTAAGTGGGATCAGATGGAGGGACTTCCGGCAGGTGCTGGCTCTGTGGGGCCCGGGACAGCAGGCAAGCAGCTCAGAAGGAAGGCGATAATGACCAAAGCCAGGGGAATGCAGCATAGGTGAGGGGTGGAGGCAGAGGGCAGGAGCATGGAGCAGCCAGGAGCAGGGGCCTCACTCCCGTGTTGGAGGATTCCCCTGAGATTTGGGTGAGCAGACGTGCAAAGGTCCCCACTGACCTGTCCAGAGCCTGAGATTTTGGAAGGGAAGAGCCATGGGACCCCATGTGGTGGGGGAAGGGAGGGCCTCCGGACTGCAAAGGGAGGAAGTCATGGCGGGTGCAGTGGACACAGGGTTGGGGTCCATGGGCTAAAGGAGAGGGTGTTGAGTGCTTACCGATCTCTTCGGTGGCCCCGTTTCAGGGGCCCAGGTTTCCTGTGTTGCTTTGAATGCTGAGATCCCATGGGCCGGGGAGTGCCTCCTGGGAACAAAATCCCTGTCTTGGCAAAAGGGTGCAAACCCAAAGAGCAAGCAAAGAGGTCCTTGTCCCCATGGCTGCCAGAGGGCGGGGTGAGTTTGAGGTCTGGTCCTGTCCAGGCTGCAGACAAAGCCCGTTGCAATGCTTTATCTCACCAGCTCAGGATTGAAGCTAGCACCAGTCACCTGGGTGTCTTTCTCCATCACCGTGGCAACAGTCAGGCTAACAGCTGCCATCACTGATTCATTAGGATATGGAAACCCTCTCTGCTGGTCACAGTCTCCCTCCAAAACCCTTCAGAGCAGACTGAATCTTCAAGTTCTCCGTAGTCATGCCACTGAGGGACATGCAAGTGTTTGTTTCCATGACAACACAGAGACCACGTATCCCTACATTTGTGGTTACTATGGCAACCCTGGCAAATCCAGGTACATTAAGGACAAAGACCTCATCTGGGGGAACCACAGTCAGACATATTCACTGATGTCCTCTCTGTGGTCAGCCCTGGCCTAGGGGTCAGTGGCAGGCCCTGTGCTAGGGGACACACACAGCGTGCCTCTGAGGAACTGATGGGGGATCTAGGTTTCCTAGTCTATGTCTTCAGCCTCTTGTCCTCTCACTCCACCTAGAGTGTACAGAGTGATCTTATCCCCTCCCAGGGCTTCAAGTCCCACAGCCCTGCCATAGAGAACATCCATGCCTGCATCATGGGTTCATCTCCTCCTAAGCTCCAGACCCTTTCATCTACTTGCTCTTTGGACACATCCCCCTGACTGTCCTGCAAAACCTCACACTGAGGTACACAGCTTGGGACTTCCTGTGACTCTGAGCACTTGTTCTATATATTCTATCTCTGTGAGTGACACATCCCACCCCCGAGGTGCTGTTGTCGCTTCCTCTTTCCTCTGTCCACATTCCTCAACCAGTGCAGACAACCATCAAGCCCTTCTGAGGTTACTGACCCAGCATCTCTCAGCTCCCCATTCCCCCTTGCCTGGACCCCTATCCTCTGTAGGGCCTCCTCGTCTGTTGCCCAGATGTTGGCATCAGGATGGTGTCTGCTTCCAACTTACTTCTCTCAAATCCATCCTCCAACTGGCACCAGAGTGAGCATTCTAAATGCAAATCTGATCAGGCCTCTTGACCCTGCTTAAACCCCTCAGAAGCACCCTGTTCTGCCTCAAGGCAGAATCTAAGCTGATTTCCTCTGCCGGAGTCCTGCCAGCCCCTCTAACCTCCTCTGCTCCCAGACTTCTCTTTGCCTCCTGCTCATGTCACCTTCAGCTCGACTTGTTCCCTTTCTCCATCCTCAGTCACACTCTTGTAAAAATTATACTCAGATTTTCAATGAGAGCTTAGAATAGTAATTAGGAATAGTGGGGCTTCAATTTCAAATTCCTGAACAGGAAATGATGCCTAGTTGCAAAACCAGGCACTTCTGACCCTACCCTGATGGGACCCCAGAGCCCTTAGGTCTGCCAAACAGACAGAGAAAGACTGGTGGGGGGATTGTGAGTGGCCTGGGAGGAAAGTGCAAAGATGAGCCCATTCTATCAACTCTGATGGCCCCCAGAGAATAGAACACAGATTGTCAACTGGGAAGGCATCTCATCCCTGCCCTTTGTGTCACTGATAGCTCAGTGGGCGGAGGGGTCAGAGCTGGGTTCCCCAGCTCTCAGTCTGCTGTTGTCTCCACCTTGACACGTGCCTCAAAGCTCCAAAGCCAGTGCAGGAAGGTGGCACAAGTGTAGAGTGCAGACATGTTGCATGTAGCAACTTTCAGGAGGGTGAGTATACATGTGTGGCCACCTGGAACCAGAAACCACATCCCTCCACATCTCAGGAACTTCTTTCAGATGTCTTCTGTCCTGATTCGGGCAGAATGGAACTTTGCAGCCAGAGGCAAAGGGCATCTCAAAGCTGAGGCTCAGGCTTTGCTGCACTTTCTCAAGCACAGCATCCCTGGTGGTCCCCTTGCCGCCCAAGCTCTCAGGTTTATATATTGGTCCATAGGAATGTGGACCAGGAAAAACCTTATCAACTGTAAGTGAAGCCAGCTTTCCCCAAGGAGGCCATTCTCACTTTCTGGCTGGCCGTGGGCCCCAGCAGCACTACCCCCCAGGGGAGGACTGGGGAAGGACGGACAAAAGGAGTCATGGAACCTCGGGGCTGGATAGACTGCATCCCTCAGGGTCACACCTCCTGGAGCCGAAGCCCTTTGGAAGCTAAGCTGATCAACACAGGGTTATAAAACCTCCATGTGCGCTTCCAGCACCAGGGTGCTCATTCTTTCCAGAGCAGTCCCTCCACCTGCAGTTAGCAATTTCTTCTTCCCTTCAAGCCCAGACACACTTCCCTGTGATTCTCCTTCTGTCCAGCAGGGCCCCACAGAATATCCATCTCAGGACGTGGCCATTTCTGACCTCTTTTATATACATTAGCTCTTTTACTGGTGAGCACAACCCTGAAAGGAGGGCGCTGTTCTTGATTCCTTCCCAGGAGAGGAAACAGAGGCTCAGAGTGGGAGTGACTTGCCCAGTAAGTGGCAGAGCAGGCATGGGGTGACCAACTGCCAGGCTGGGGGACTGGACAGCGTGCAGCTCAGCAGGGCTATGGAGCCTCGGCAGGGACCCGCTACAGCAGAATGGCACGGGCGGAAGTGCTTCCCATGCATTTCATCCGGGGGCCTCAGACCTCCCACTGGGACAGCACAGGCCTGGACCATGGCTTGACTGTGCCTCGAGTCCAGATACAGTTTGGTGTCCTGGCCAGCCCTTCAACATTGATCTTTCTGAAACAGTTATTTAGCGCTTAGACAAGCTGTGCACAGCTGGAGGGCTGGGCAATGGGGACAAGTGTCCCTGGGCTCAAAGGCCCTGTTCAGCAAAACAAAAGCCCTTCAATGAATTCGATCTACCCCCTGCAGAAGGCTGGCTGGCCAGCATCCATGTTTTCCTGTCACAAACAGGTCATCACAGTCTTCCTCTAGCCACATGCCCTTCTTAACCCACTCCTGCCTGTGGAGGAGTTATTCTCTCCAGACACCTCCAGCAATGTTTTAACTTCTTTAAGACTGATGCATCAGGGACATTGTCAGGTACGCCTGCACTTATCTGTCCCTGCCTGGACGGGATTATAGGAGTGGGGCAAGCCCGGCAGTGTTCTGTCCTGCAGTTACCACAGCAGTTACCAGGCAACCTCGAGGCACTCTTTGAGATGCCTGAAGGCTGAAGCAGGGTCCAGAGGGATGGAGTGGAGGCAGGGAAGAATGGTCCATAGTAGGGGCTCCCATTCAGAGATACGTTGAAATCTCTCCTACCTAAAGCAGTGGACAGTGAGAACTGAAGGGAGTAGGCCCAACAGGAAGTGGGAGAGCAGGGCCAGGACTGGGGTGAGCTGAAAGAGGCACTCACCTGGGGTCCAAAATTTAAGAAGGTGTCCCCAAACCCAGTGATCAAGATAAGTTCAGTTCAGTTCAGTCGCTCAGTCGTGTCCAACTCTTTGCGACCCCATGAATCACAGCACGCCAAGCCTCCCTGTCCATCACCAACTCCCGGAGTTCACTCAGACTCTCATTCATTGAGTCCGTGATGCC
>SJYQ01096696.1:0-11944 GCA_006410935.1 Redunca redunca
AAATCATTCCCTCCCTGGCCTTTAACCCTTTAAAGATTGGAAAGGGAATACTTTGATTTCAGGGTTAAATGCAAAGCTTCCCTCTCGCCGGCCGGCTGGGGCTGGGTTGGAGGGGTATTAGGAAATGCTTAAGAATGTTGCAGCCTGGGGCCTGGAGCTGGCGGGGTGTTGCTGTTCATTGTGAAAAGAGGCTCACCTGCTTGCCTTCCTGTGCCTGTGTCTTCGCAAAGCACCCCGTCTGAAGCAAGGTACCTCCGTTGGCTATGCTAAAGGCCCCCCAGATGTTGGATAACTAGATTTTAGATTTTTTTTTTAACCCTGAGCCAACCTCACTCAGTTAAAGGTTCAGTAAGTCTGTCTTTTCGTCAGCATGGGTGGAAGCCAGGCTCCTGGCCCCAACAAGTCAACGTGTTTGATCCAAGAGGGTAGAAGATTCTAGAAGAGACAATAAATACAAATTGATGACCCTTGATGACTTGTCTCACCGTCAAGGCTGCCATTTTCTCTTCTTCCCTAGTCTCCACGGAAAATAAGATAGCCTTAGTTCTCCCTGTGATTTCAAGCAAGAGAAATGGTACCCAGAGATGGGGTTGCTATTAAACTCCCTTCTCTGTTCTCTTTTCTCTCTTCCTCTGCCTGCCCCAAGTGTAGTCCTGGCCACACCTCCCCAGCCTTCCCTGGCACTCACTGTTACAGATCCTCCAGGGCTGGCCACTGCCACGGCTTTGAGAAGCCACCACGAGGCCCTGCAGGCTGTTTGAAGGCCTGCTTTGTGGAGTGAACCCCTCTAGAAGTCTGGCATCTTCAGGATGGGAAACTGTAGAGAGATCAAGGGACTTTCCTTCTCAGGCTTTGGGTATTGAGCTCTTGGGTTGATCCAGGCAAGTCTAGAGCTGGCAGAGGCTCTGGGTAGCCATACAATTTGCTACTCAAACTGGGACTCTGCGAGTGAGAGGAGATGCATTTACTAATGACACGAGGACAGTGTGAGTTGAACTGTCCCAAGTGAACGTTGTGTCGTTGCCCTACAAATGTCCCTCGGCCCTTCAGGTTCCATTTTGTTTTATAAGAAGCAGTGCTTCCCACATTGGAAGAACAGGCAAGAGTTGCAGGTTGAGATGCTCCCAGGGACAGGCAGAAGGTGGGAGGCTGGGGCCTGGTCAAGACAGAGTGGCACGTGATTCATTTCTCATCTAAAGGGGCATCGGTGACATGGCATCAGCCAAGGGTTGCCAGATCTTCTGATTTTTTTTTCCCAAGAGAGGCCCAAAATCTAGATTTACATATGAAATCTCCCAGCTTTTAAAAGTTGGCAACTAACTTAAAAATTTAAAAATCTGTGTGTAGGCCAAGCACAACATCTGTGGGCTGCTGCCTGTTTTCAACCTCCGGCCCAGACCAATTAATTGGTGGCTTTCTTCTGTGTCTCTGGATTCCGGCAGCGGGAAGTTTCTCAGGAAGCTGCCCAAATTGACCGCGAATGAGTGGGGAAGAGGAGAGAGGCGCTTGCCTTGACTTCAATGGAGCATTCATTTGCACAATAAATATTTATTGAGCACCTGTTATGTTCAAAGCACTTTCTCTGTTATGCCGTGTTTGGGGTTTAATGTTTTGAGACAGCTGTCCTACTCATGCTGATAAGTTCTTTATATCGTGCACTGTTTTGCGTCCCTGCCTCTCCCCTGGGATTATAACCAGGATGGATGCAGTGGGGGAAATTCAAGACAGGATGTGGATGGAGAACCTGGGGCCCAGATCTCAGGCCCAGGACAGTTCACTGGATGTCAGCTTAATGCAAAAGTCCCTAGGAGATGGTCTTCATCTGAGGAAAGACCTGGGCATGATGACCTGGAACAGAGAGTGCCCAGCCAAGGACACTTGTTCTGCAAGGTCCTTGAATGTTGTTCTAAGAGCGGGAGGCAGAAATCACAGAGGAACAGGCTGCATTCAGCCTTGTGTTTGGCAGAACTTTCGAATGGAGTGCTGTATTCTGAGGCTGTTGGGTTAAAGGAGAACTGGGCATGGAACAACAGACTGGTTCCAAATAGGAAAAGGAGTACGTCAAGGCTGTATATTGTCATCCGGCTTATTTAACTTATATGCAGAGTACATCATGAGAAATGCCAGGCTGGATGAAGCACAAGCTGGAATCAAGATTGCCAGAAAAAATATCAATAACCTCAGATATGCAGATGACACCACCCTTATGGCAGAAAGCAAAGAAGAATTAAAGAGCCTCTGGATGAAAGTGAAGAGAGTGAAAAAGTTGGCCTAAAACTCAACATTCAGAAAACGAAGATCATGGCATCTGGTCCCATCACTTCATGGCAAATAGATGGGGAACTAATGAAAACACTGAGAGGCCTTTATTTTGGGGGGCTCCAGAATCACTGCAGATGGTGACTGCAGCCATGAAATTAAAAAATGATTGCTTCTTGGAAGAAAAACTATGACCAACCTAGACAGCACATTGAAAAGCAGAGACATTACTTTGCCAACAAAGGTTCATCTAGTCAAAGTTATGGTTTTTCCAGTAGTCATGTATGGACATGAGAGTTGGACTATAAAGAAAGCTGAGTGCCAAAGAATTGATGCTTTTGAACTGTGGTGTTGGAGAGGACTCTTGAGAGTCCTTTGGACTGCAAGGAGATCCAACCAGTCCATCCTAAAGGAAATTAGTCCTGAATATTCATTGGAAGGACTGATGCTGAAGCTGAAACTCCAACACTTTGGCCACCTGATGAGAAGAAGTGACTCATTTGAAAAGACCCTACTGCTGGGAAAGATTGAAGGCGGGAGGAGAAGGGGATGACAGAGGATGAGATGGTTGGATGGCATCACCGACTTGATGGACATGAGTTTGAGTGAGCTCCGAGAGTTGATGATGGACAGGGAGGCCTGGTGTGCTGCAGTCCGTGGTGTCTCAAAGAGCCGGACACAACTGAGCGACTGAACTGAACTGGGTTAGAGGACCTCTGAGTTGGTCTTTGATTATCCAGGAAATCGAATACCTTGCGGCTGCCTCCTGCTTACCCACCAGATTCCTGGACCTTAAACTCTTTTTTTGTTTTTTAAATTTTTATTGGGGTATAGTTGCTTTACAGTGTTGTGTTAGCTTCTGCTCTACAGCAGAGTGAGTCAGCTATATGTGTACAGATATCCCCCTTTTTTGGACTTCCTCTCCATTTAGGTCACCACAGAGCACTGAGTGTGTTCCCTGAGCGTGCAGGAGACTCTCACTAGTTATCTATTTTATACATAGTTTTAATCTCCCAGTTCAACCCCCCGCCTCCTTTCCCTGCTTGGTGTCCATACGTTCGTTTTCTACATCTGTGTCTCTCTTTCTGTTTTGCAAATAAGATCATCTATACCATTTTCTAGATCCCACACATACATGCATGGGTATGTGATATTTGTTTTTCCCTTTGAGTTAACTTCACTCTGTGTGACAGTCTCTACTTAATGCTTTTTTTGGGTTCGTGATTCTTATTTCTGATGGGCTTCCAGCAGGTACTGGCTTATTTGTGCTCTGGCAGCTGAACAAGGGGCCAGATGCCCCAGGAAAGCCAGTTCAATGCTGATGAAAACCGATGCAGCCCACCTGGGACTGAGGGGAGGCGCGGGGTAGGGGGCGCAAGCTCTGGGAGGGTCTGTTCTTGATGCTTTGTAATGTTGCTCACATATTCCGGTCTCCAGCACCATGAATTTTAAATTGGGGATGATACTACCTGCCCCCAGGATGGTTTGAGACAGCTCAGGCACAGAGAGCTTAAGTAGCTTGCTCACGGACACACACCTGGGCTAGGAAGAACCCAGTCCCAGACCAGACAGCTGACTTTCACTGTTCTCTTACCCATGGTGCTAAACTATTACATTTTTAATTTCTTGTGTGTGTGTGTTCATTCTTCTTCATATCTTCCACCACCGCCCTCCCCCCCGATTGTTTCAGGACTGTCAGCATTCAGATGTTTAAGAACTGGGGTTTTTCCCTGTGCACTTGGCCAGAAGTAGGAATTCATCACCATCTGTGAACATTTGCAGAGCCTCCATGGTTTGTGTGGAATTATACTAGAAATACTCGACCCCCGGGCTGGGCTGGCAATGAACTCGGTCTTTCTGCAGAACTTTTGAGGACGTATCACCAACAGGTTGGAAGGACTGTGCTTGGGGCATGGCTACCCTCTGTCTCTCACCTCGTTAATCTGCCCCCTCCTTTCTTCCCCCCAGTGTCAATCTTAAGTGTGCTGAGTGTGTTTGCCGCTTGGCTTGTCCTAGGTAGTGTTAGCCGCTCAGGCATGTCCAACTCTTTGAGACCCCGTGGACTGTAGCCAGCCAGGTTTCTCTGTCCATGGAATTCTCCAGGCAAGAGTACTGGAATGGGTTGGCATTCTCTTCTCTAGGGGATCTTACCAACCCAGGAATCGAACCCCGGTCTCCTACATTGCAGGCAGATTCTTTACTGCCTGAGCCACGAGTGTCCCCGTGATGTGCCCTGATATACAGCCTTCCCATCCCCAAATCTCAGGCTTCTTGAGGGGAACAGAGTGTTTACATCTGGTTTGGGAATAGGAGGTGGATATAGGGGAGTCTGGATTGATTGTAGAGGCTGCCAATGTCTTAAGACATTTGCAAACCACTGTGCTGAATTTTGGTGAAGCTATAGTGACCTCAACATTTAAAGATTTTTTTTTTTTTAAAGCTGACAAAATAGTCTTGTGATGCTTGAAAGGACCCCTGCACTTCACCAGCTGGGCCCACCATGTTGAACATGAACACAGGGATGTGAGTCCGTGTGCAAGAGAGTGCTCGGTGCACAGCACACCTGGCGGTTTGCTCCTGGGTTTAAACATCCCCCCACCATCATTTCCCTGGCATGTCCCTTTGCTCTGTGGATCATTCCTGGCCAGACCACACCCTGCACACACCCCAGTTCCCGCACTACTGTGGCAGGGGTTGGAGTCTCTGTGTACAGTTTATTCTCCAATGCCAACTTGAAGTTCTGAGACCTGCTCTGTGATGCTCTGAGGCTTTTCATTGATGAACAGTTGTTACAAGCAGTGTCTCCAGTCATGGATCTGCACACAGTTTTATGTGAATAACTAGATAGTTAAGACGTTCATGTACCAGAGAGGCCATAACTACTTTTTCAGCAAACTCATTAGTGTGTGTATATGTCACGCCTTTTTAGAACGTCGTAATGTAGTCATTATGCTTTCCTGTGTCAACACTGGCTTTTTTCAGTGTGTCATGCAGTGAACAGAGAGATAGCTCTGACACTGTCTCTTGGAGCAATAGATGAGATATAATTGACATACAGTAAATGACACTTATTGAAAGTGTGCAGTTTGTTGGAGCAATAGATGAGATATAATTGACATACAGTAAATGACACTTATTGAAAGTGTGCAGTTTGAGTTTGACATATGTACACACATGAAACTATCGGCACGATCAAGATCATGAACGTGTCCTTCAGAAGATTCCTTCTGCCCATTTGTACCTTTGCCTTCCTGTTTGCCTGCTGCCCCTCAGTCCCCAGGCAGCCACTGGTCTGCTTTCTGTCACTGTTTATTAGTTTAAACTGCCTAAAATTTTACACTAATGAAATTGTACAGGGTGTACTCCTTTTATTTGGTGGGGGGGATACTTTCATTCATGTAGCATAATTATTTTCAGATTCTTTCATGTTTTTGCATGTTGCAATCATGAATTCCTTTTTATAACTGGGTAATATTTCACTGTATGGATATAAACAGGAGTTTTGCTCTTCATGTTTAAAAGCAAAGAATTTTAGCTGAGGCTGTCAAAAGTATGTGATCCATATAAAATATTATGTCCAAGGGGAATATGTACACTTGGGTTTTCTCTCATTTATTATGTTTTAAAAGTTTCTTATGGAGGAGTAGTTTTTTTTTTCCTTTTGAAAATGCCCTTTGAAAGAGCAAATATTGGTGTAGAATGAATTTGGCCCTCAATTTTCACTTAATTAAATCAGTAATTATTTAGTGTTTCCTGTTGGGACTTGGGAGCACAGAAGGACTTCACATCACAGCCAATAATGGATTTGCTCATGAGGTTCTGACATCCTACCTGGGGTAGAACCGTGGTGCTTTTAGACACAGGATGGTACCAGCTTGCATTCTGTAATCTTCTCAGTGGCCGATGCTGAGTGTTGCAACAGGTACGCCTTCCCTGCCTGCGGTTCTTCCGTGACTAGGCATGGGGACAGACTCTGCAGTTTCCACAGTTCTGTGATTCCTGCTCGGAGCGTGCGTGCAGAGCACAGGCAGGAAGGTAACCTTGTGGATTCCCTCATCCTTGCAAACCACACACGAGGCCGGGGTCAGAGCTGGCCATGGGAGCTAGTTCCCGGCACTTGGGCAGGCCCCAGCGGGAGCCAGAACAGAATGGTATTGCTGGGGTGTTGGAAATGTGTTCCTTTTTTCATTGTTCATTTGCCTGGAGGAAGTCTTCTCTGTGTGAGAAAAAAAAAAAAACCAACAGTGAGCTGCTGATTAATAGTTAGTCACATTGTCCGAGAAGGGACCTTGGGGATATCTGGTCCAACCTGATGAGAACTAAGGTTTGGGGAGCCAGGAGTAACTCACACATAGTCACTGAAGCAGGACTGGGACTTGAGGAACCCAGGCAACTGCTTCAGACCTTCACTTTCATGATCTCTGAGGATGGGAATGTCAAGAAAACCTTGGCAAACTTGAGTGGACTTAGGAGGAAATTGTTCATCTCCTTAGTCTCTGCTCAAAGCTGCTGGTACCATGTAAAATGCCACCAGCATGGACAACGACATAAATTGTCCTCAGATGAAGTTTCTATCATGTTCTCACATTTGAACTGGCCCTGGGAGATGAGACACCTTCCCTAAGGTCACCCAGGTGGCAGAGAGAGGAGCCAGAGCTGGAATCTGGTTCCTGGTCCCTAGTCTCACCTTGTTCCCACCATGTCTCCTTCACGGCAAGTGAGTATGCCGGGCAACAGCCTGATCCAATGGAAAGATCCTAGGCCTTTGCGTTTGGAGTTCAGAGCTTGACTCTGCTCTCCTGCTCACTGTGTGACCTTGTGGAAGAATCTTAACCTTTCTGAATGAACTTCATGGTCTTCTTTTACAAAACAGGGCCCTGTCCAACAGGATAAAAGTATATAAGCATAAAGTGCTCAGCAAAGAACTTGCTTTAGGAAACAACTGATTGATGTTACCTCTGGAATGAAGGTGAGGCAGGTATGGGAAAAGCTAGTTGTGAAAAGAGAGCCTGGAAAGCAGAAATTAGGTCAGATTTGCACCAACTGTGGGGCGCCCTTGGCCCTGCTCCTGCACACTGACTCTTCAATGGTGCACGGTTTGGTCCTTTAGTCCTTGATCCTTTGCAAAGTTGAGCAAACTGAGGTGCTTGCTAAGTGCCTGGCACATAGTAGGCCCTCAGTAACTACAGACTGGGGCTGCTGGAGCATCTCCCTGCCTCTCCCAGAGACACATGGAGCTACTGCTCCATGTGAGCGCATGCACCCACAGCGTTCCACACACCAGTTGAATGAAACGGCAAAATCCTGGCAGAGACCAGACTTTGGAGGTGCGTTGCAGATCCAAGGTGGGTGGTCGACAGTGGAGGTGAGCGATGGTGCTGGAGGTAGCTTGGCATGGCACCTGGGCTGAGTGGGAATCAGTACAGACTGGGCGGGGGCGGGGGATAGGGGACAGCGTGTGTCTCACTTAGATGCCCCTTCAAGTCGTGCCCTGCCATTGTCCTGTGGAAAATCTCCATGTAAATAACTGATGCTATGAGCAGGGGAAAGAGGAGACAAAGCCATTCCCTTTACTGGGGAGGCCAGGATCTGCCGAGTGTCAGGGTCAGACTGTTGAAGGGCTGTGGGGACAGAATTGGGTCCTTTTGTGTAGAAGTGGCTCTTCTTCTGCTTCTCCACCCGCTTCCACCTAGTGCCTGAGCAGAGAACATCCGAGATACTTCTCGAAGCAGCCAAGATGACTCAGGAATTTGAGCTTGCCTGGTGCCGGAAGGCAGGCAGAGCCGGGGGGCACCCTATTGTGGGGCAAGAAGAGAACATCCGGGAAACTTTACCCCACCGTCTGCCAGGCCTCCCCGGGGGGGCCCCAGCCTCCTCTCCCGCTACCCTGCCCCTTCCAAGGAGCCTGCTTGAGAATTCAGTGATTCACTTCCCGTTTTCCACCCTTGTTTAATGTTCCCTCCATTGTTACCAAACAGTCCAGGCCCCAGTGGCAGGGGGTGTTCTGCGCTCTGGCGGCAGAGGGAGGGGAGGGCAGAATTGTTTACAGAGCCAGGGAGATGGGCCCGGCCTCCTTGGAATATGGGCCGGGAGGGCGCTGGGGCCCGACAGCTGGCTGTGCGGAGGGTGGGAAGCGCCAGAAGGCGGTCCTCCTGCCCAGACACCCTCTGGTCTTCCTGCCCTGGAGGGGAGCCCTGCCGTTTGTTGTGGGCTTAGCTTTTTTGTTCCCTGACAGCTGAGTTTTCCATTTCAGGCCACAGATAGTTTTGGGATCATGGATTCCTGGAGTAGAAAAAAAAAAAGAACGGAAGGGGCCCTGGGGTGATGCTGTCTCTGCTGGGGCCTCGGTCTCCTCCTAAGTGGAGAGAAAGAGGGAGAGGAAGTGCAATGGTTCATTTTAGAGCCCCCGCCCCCAGCCCCAGCCCCAAAGCCCTCTGATTCCTGAATCTGGAACAAACCACACGAGGTCATCTGTATTCATTCCTGTGTCTTGGGCAAATCCCACTGAAGCTAGCCCCGAGTGTGACCACGTCTGTGAGCCATAGCACCCATTTCCTGACCTCTGACCTTTGAGGTCAACAATTCTGCCGCCTGTTACCTTTCCGGGTTTCTTTTTAAATGTTTATTTTTATTTATATGGCTGCACTGGGTCTTGGTTGAACCATGTAGGATCTAGTTCCCTGACCAGGGATCAAACCTGGCCCCTCTGTATTGGGAGTGCAGAGTCCTAGCCACTGGAAGCCTTTACTACCGGCTTCGTGTCTTGATTGGGTTCATAAGGCTGGGATGGAGCCTGAGGTTTAGGCCATCAGGGAAGTCCCACCTTTCTGGTTTGAGGCCAACTTCTCTCTCAGGAACTTGTTTGATACCAATTTATCCTTTACTATCGCCTCACAGCTGTGACTGCCACAGTTTTGCTGATCCTGCTGTTAGGTTTGGGCTTTGGGGGATTGTTTTCTTCTAACCTGCAGAAAGAGTGGAAGGCGTGACGTTTTCTCTTTTCCCCTTGCTGTGTGTTTCGTTTCTGAGGTGGTAGTCCCTCTTCTTGATCATGTATTTGCTCTGCAGCTGTTGATGATTCAGGTTTGTTTCTTCCAAGGCCCTGCATGCGTAAAGGCAGTCAGGGAGCTGGAAGGTATAAACACAACCATTCTAAAGATCCTTTTCACGGCAAATTAGTGTGTTTCTCAGGTAGGTGAACTGTCAGTGCTAGAAAGCAAGCAGACACTAGAGATTGGCAGAACCCATCGTTTTTTTTTAAGGATTTTTAAACATGTGGCTATTTTAAAAGTCTTTATTGAATCTGTTACAATATTGCTTTTGTTATGTATGTTCTAGTTCTTTTTTTGGGGGGTGGGGCATGAGGCACATGGGGTCTTAGTTCCCTGACCAGGAATCGAACCAAGACTTCTGCATTGTAAGGCAAAGTCTTAACCACTGGGCCACCAAGGAAGTCCCTGAACCCACTGTGTAGATGGGATGCTCCATACCTAGAGACCCCTCACCTCTAAGCAGCACAGCCAGCGCGGGACCACAGGCGCTCTAGTCCACTCCCTGGTGTAGACCCAGAGTTGTTGGGCGTGTCTTCTCTGCCAGTAACTTCAACACTGATAAAATCTCCACTCAACAAATATTTGTTGAGTAAATTCATCGAAAAGCCTTCTAGCCTGTGTCTGCCTACAACCTTAGCCACACATGACTTTGTCTCTCTCTGGTATGATGCGTGAAGCAGGCAGGACTTCCTCACTCAAAAGCCTTTCAGCCCTCTGCACCCCGCCGCTGGCTGCTTTAGCAGAATGAACTGGCACCTGTGGCTGTCATTCCCCTGCTGTTTTTAATGGCACCTCTCGATACCAGCTGATTGCTTCGAGAACATTCCTGGCATTGGGTTTCTGGCAGTAACGTGCATCTGTGGGTCCCTTTACTACAAGGCTTCGTGTCTTGATTGGGTTCATAAGGCTAGGATGCAGCCTGAGGTTTGTCTTTGTTACTTCCATCTTCTGATTGTTGCTGCCCAGAGGAGTAATTCCCTTGCCCTGACCTACTTGTGAACAAATGTAACATGCAAGACCCATGCTCCATCCAGGGGTCTGGGGAAGTTATTTTAAGTTGGGTCTCCTGTCCTTAAGGAGCTCCTGTCGTTGCTGGGAGGAGAAGCCAGGTACACATGGAAGTTACTTTATCATCCCGGGTGATGGTGATGGTGAGGTTGATGCGTGTTGGACAGTAAGGTCTGTAAGTCTTTGAAGAGGGGAGAACAGAGAGTGGTCTCTCTGCAGGAAGAGCCACAGAATAGGGGGTAATCTTTAAGCTGGAGGCATAATTGGGCCGAAGGGAGCCTCTGGACCCCTAGACCATGTCAGCATACCACCGAGGACTGAAGATCTCTGGCTGTGGATGCAAAAGCCCCACACTCTGGCACTATGGCCACATGTCACCTCAACAACTTGAGCCAGCGAAGCACCGTGAATTTCCATACCTGTAATGCAAGCCTCTAAATGCCTGTGTGCTGTTTGGGAAGTGGGCATCTGATGAGGTGGTGGGTGGGCAGGTGTTCTGTGGGTGCTTGGCTGGGACTGGGTGCATTGGGTGTGGGAGAGAGTTGTAAGGGTACTGGACCCGAGGGGAGGGAGCTTCACCTGGAGCTTCCCGAGTGGAGCTGCTGGGGGCGGGGTCGGTGGGGGGCGGTGGTTGGTGATGCAGCTTTTAGCCTAGAACTCTTTAGTCCTTGAGGCCAGCTTAAGCGGCAGGTGATTGCCACCCTGTGTAAGTTCTGAAGTCCTCCCTTCTTGTTTACTGGGAATTCCCATCTTCCTGCCCATAGGGGTTCTTTGCTGTCTTAGGTGCAATTGCCCCCAATGAACCAGAACCTTTTGTTGAGAGACAATAGGAAGTCTGTCCCCTAAGTCTGAAAGGAATGCTAATTGGCTGCTTAAATTGTCCTCAGGATAGTGATGCCCAGAGCATACAGGACACCCATTCTTTGTTACCAGTTAGATGGAAACTGCTTATGTAAGCTTGTAAAGCTTTGGGCCAGAGAGAGGCAGAGTGTCTGTGGAATGTTAGAGACTGGTGTCCTGCAAATGCTGTCTTTTCTGCTTACAAAGGTAGCTGTTTAACTTCATGGGCCTTAAACTCACTTTTTCTAGAAATGTGGTCATTTCCCACCCCTCTCTTGTTTCCAGCTCCCCTACAGTGGCTGCCCTGAAAGGTTTGAGGATTCTTACTTAAGGCTTTGGGGCCTATTTCCTTTTTTAAAGTTAGTTTTTACTGAAGTATGGTTGCTTTACAGTGTGTGTTAGTTTCTGTGCAAAGTGCATCAGTTATACATATAGCCCCTGTTTTTTAGATTTCCTTCCCATTTGTGGGCCTCTCTTAAAAACAAGGGAAAGAGTGGTAAATGTGATTAACACTGAAATGTGAGACTGTTCCTTTCCCAACCCATACTGTATGGTATTTCACCAGAAATGGTTGTCAACTTGGAGCTTGAGTGAACGTTTTCTAGAAGCCCTACTCCTCAGTTCAAATGTCACAGAAAGTTGCCAGGTTTACCCTGCCTGCTCTATAGTGCTTATGACATTGTTTTATCTCTCTGGCCAGTGACTCATAATGAAGGAAGTCAAAACTGAGCAATTAACAGAAAAACTCTTCATTTGTCCTCTTCACCTCTCCCCCCACCCACCCC
>SJYQ01096699.1:0-109421 GCA_006410935.1 Redunca redunca
GGGGCGGGGCCTGCGGGCAGGCGGGGCGGGGCCTGCGGGCGGGGCGGGGCCGGCGGCCCTGTGGCCCCGGGTCCCCGCCCAGCGGCCCCCGCCCGCCCCCACAGAAAACCCGTGCCAGGAGCAGGGCGACGTGATCCAGATCAAGCTAAGCGAGCACACGGAAGACCTGCCCAAGTCGGACGGCCAGGGCAGCACCACCATGCTGGTGGACACGGTCTTCGAGATGAACTACGCCACCGGCCAGTGGACGCGCTTCAAGAAGTACAAGCCCATGGCCAACGTGTCCTAGGGCCGCTGGGCACGGCCCCGCCCGCTCACGCTTTCGATGCCGTTTCTCTGGGGCGTCCCGGACTTGTTTTCTAACTTTTAATATGGGTCCTTTTTGTGTGATTTAAGACACTTTTGGATTCAGTATTACATTTTTGAATGTTAAACTTAGCCAAAAAAAAGTTGTAACTTCTTAAATCTTGGCAACAGCTCCGCCTGTTAGAGTTGGACCTTTTCTTAGTTTTTCTTAAATCCTGCTGACCTGGAGGGCTTTCCTGCTAGGGCAGCGCGGGCCCCACCCGCACGGTTGAGGGACCAAAGGTGTTGCCCGCATGGTTGAGAGCGGGGTGGGGCCGGCCTGGGGCCCAGGGTGGGCCGCGCTCACACCCACAGGTTTTGTATTTGCCTTTTGTACAGTTGTGAGCATTTAAGACCAGTCCTTGGGTACCTGTTTTCATTGTAAAAACTACCTAATTAAAGTAGCTTTTCTAAAGAAAACCACCAGAGCCGTTTCCAGCCAGCTGGGCCCTCTGCTCCGGGGGTCACTCTGGACGGCGGGGGTGGGGGGCACACCAGAGGCTCTGAGTCCGGGGGCCTTGGGGCCGAGGTATGCAAAGCCTCCTTTTCTGACTCTGCCACGTTTGGTGGGGCGGGGCAGAATCGGAGACCCCCACCCACCCCAGACCCCTTCTAGGGCCACGGTGGCCTCTCCCCAGACGCCAGGACGGAGTCAGGTGCTCAGAGCAACAGACATTCCGGGATGGGGCGGGACGGCCTGGAGTCCAGGCTTAGGACCCCTGCTTCTGCTGAAGGGGGGTGCAGCTTCAATCCTGGATGAGAACTAGGACTCTACATGTGCAGCGAGCCCCCCCTTTCCCCTCCCCCCAAAAATTGGGAAAATTGGGGAAAAATTTACAACAATCCCACGTGAAATAAGTTTAAGAAAAAAGCCTTTAAATTTTTTTAATACAAAAATACTCATACAATCTTCCAGACACAATTTCCGACCTTAAGACGCTATTTCCCCCCAAACAGCAAATCTACATTTCAGTATATCCCCCAGAAGTGAAGTTCAAGTTCTTAAGTCTGCCAGAACTGGCAGTAGCACCGGGTGCCCCGGAGCTGGAGCCTGGCCCCCTTCCGGGCGGCTGGCCTGACACCCGGGCACTGCTGGAGTCGTCTGGGCTGCCGTCTTGGCAGGGCGGCGGGCACCGTGCTGCCCACAGGCAGCGTCTGCGTTCGCAACACGCCTTGTAGGGCCAAGAACTGGGCCCTTGACAGTCGGTGCTGAGTGATAAGAACCGGCTTGTCTGACTCCCGAACGTGAGGTGGCTGGAGAAGGGGCTGCACACGTGTGGCCGTTTGCCAGTCGGGGGGTCCTGGGATGGGGGTGGGGTGACCCCACCTTCCCTAGGAGGACGAGACAGGGGCCAGGAGGCCGTCGGCACCCAGGGAGCCTGTCCACCCCCGTGCTGAGTCCCGAGGCCCTCGGGCAGATTTCCTTTTGTTTCGGCCTCACGTTAACGACCAAGGACTGATGCTGAGGTTCAGAGAAGACCGAATTCCCCACATCCAGTGCGCCTCCGATTCAGGGCAGAGGCCTCGATGGGGGCAGGCCGGGGCCCCCCGGGAGGGCCCTTCTCCGCTGCTCCTCCAGGCCCAGGTTCTGCTCAGAGCTGTGAATTGGCTTCTTAGAGACTCTCAGAACTTAGTGTTATTTGCTCATTAGTTTATAATTTTTGGAAAGAGGGCAACCACATCTAAAGTAAGTTTTCCAGTATTCCATTCAGAAAGATCATAAAAGAAAGAATTTGGAAATATCAGAGTGACTCAAAGATCGCAAAACTTGACTACTGTCAAATATAAAAATAAGTGAACCTGCGCCCGCAGTGGAGCAGCAACTGCAAGAGCAGCGGCGGGGCTCTGGTGGGCAGGGGCCCTCCCTGGCAGGAGAGGGTGGGGGCCGCTCCCCACGCCTGGCTCTGCAGGTCAGGGCTGCGCCCGGCCCCCCAAGCACAGGGACTCAGGAGGAGACCGACGTCCACCCGGTACTCTCCTGACAGAGTCAGAGAGCTCTGCACGGAAACACCCCTGGTCCCCCGAGACGGCAGGGCCACTGAGGATGCAGCTGCCTTTGGTTCCACCTGGTCACTCGTCCCAGGGTCGCCAGCACCCCGCCTCAGTCTGTGCTCGGGAGGCCGCGGGAGCCTCGGACCCAGAACAGAAGCTTCCCAGGGGTCAGGGCCACAGAGCCCCCCGCCCCCCCCGACCCCTCAGCACTGGACCGCACACCCTGCGATTCTGCAGCGGGCCGGCGAGATGAACGGGGCCTCAGGCGCGGCTTTCTGGGGCCGGTGTGTAAACCACAGGATGTACGTCATCTGGGTGGTTTCAGCGAAAGGGTCAGAGAACAGAACCTGCTGAGTGGCCGCTCCCCTCGCGTGGAGACAGGCAGGCAGGGGGGCTCCTGCTGGGATGGTGCCCAGGCCCAGGTCCACGCGGCGCCCTGGAGCGTCGGCTGGCGGTCACAAGGCCAGGTGCCCACACCCAGCGGCCCGGCCTGAGTGCCCCCCAACAAGCCTGTCCACCCAGCCCGGCTCCCGCTGCCCCCGCCCAGGCAGCCTCTTCTCAGCCCGAAAGGGCTGTCTGGACACGGGTTCCCCTCAAGGTCCAGGCCCAGCGGGGCACCGGGCAGCCCAGGCTCCTCAGCAGGGCCCACCCCCGCCGCTCCGTCCTGCAGCTGTGGGGACTCGGGACGCATCAGTGAACAAGCATTGCAGCCGGTGGTGGTTGTGAAACAAGTTTAGCAAAAATATATTGAGAATAAAAGCCAGAAACTGGTAAAGAAAAACCAAGCAAAAGCATCCACAAACGCTTCCGCGCGAGGGCCCCTCCGGGAGCCGCTCCCAGGCCTGCGCCACAGGCCGCTGAGGGGCCAGGTCCAGAGCCGGAGCCGCTCCAGGGCTCACACGCTAAACTACTGGCTTCTCACTAGGATGGAAAAGAAGCATTTTGAGGAAAAACTTCACATTAGTACAAAAAAACAAACCCCATACAGCTGTTTCATAAGCGCAATAGTCAAAACCACGTTCCCAAGGCATCCTGGGTCCCGGTCCTTGCCAGGCCCCACCCTGGGCTCCTCTCCTGAGTGATGCGGGCAGGTGGGAGGCGGGCAACGTCGTGAAGCCTGGGGATGAGAGACCCTCAGGGAAACACCACCCAAATGCATTTCATGTGCCAGTTAATCTTCAGTCCCAAGTTCGGCCTAGAACAGCAGCGGGGCAGGGACGGGCTGAGGTTCGAGTGTAGCTGACACTGTAGTGAGGCTGTCTGTCCTGGGACGCTGGCACCTTGCAGGGCGCCCACGTGGCTCGGACGGTCAGTGCGGGCGCAGTGGGCGCTGCTGAGATGGCTCAGTGGCGGGACGCCCCCCCCCCGCCCCCCCCCGCCCCGGGGAGGCCTGTGCGTCTCTGCTGGGGGCCGGGGTCCTCTGACGCTGCCAGGCCCGGCCCTCCACCCGCCTGCAGCCACCCCTGGTCGGACCTGGCCCCAGCCAGGCGCTATTTGCCCTCCATGACCCTGCGCCAACACCGCCGCCGCCGCCGCCGCCCCTTGGCCTTGCTGGGCCCTGGGCACGGCTCCTCGGTCTTGGTGCCCCGAGCCGGCTCCGCCCGGAAGTCATGTTCGCTGCAGTACGCCCGCCCGTCCTGGGTGGAGCTGAAGGCCGCTGTGTCCTGGTGCCCCTTGCAGAAGGAGTTGGGGCAGAAGTGGCAGAAGGCTGTGGAGGGTTTGCCACACACGTCGCAGTGGTGCCAAGGGCACTCCCACTTCCCTGCAACGAGAGCGAGTGACACGCAAGGGCTCAGGGTGGGGGCTCAGCTCTCGCTCCAGTGAGACAGACGGGCCCTACTTTGCACACGACTCGCAAAACGTAAGAAAAGCTAAAGCTGCTGCTCAGAGGCCTGGGGGCGAGCGGCCCGTGTCCAGGCCCAAGCCACTGGCCGGCCCGGCTGCCCCAGGACCGGCTGTGGCTGGACCGAGCTTCTGGGGCCCCCCTCGGATGAGCCTGTGAAGGCGCTCTGTTCAGTCTGCAGAACCACCACCTGTCTGCCGGCCTGTCCTCCGCCCCCAGCTTTCTGTCCAGGCTCACGCGTCTGCCTCCCTCCGGTCTGGGGCCAGGGCCTCAGGGCTCCCTTCTGACAACAGCTGGCGGCGTCCCTCTCGAGGGCAAAGCCCAGCGTCCTCCCCGCAGAGACCTGGGGCGCCCACCCCCGACCCACCGAAGGGCCGCTTGCCCAGGCCCAGGCAGGGCAGGTGGTAGGCCTTGGTGCAGGACTTGCGGTCGCACAGCACCAGCTGGCCGCCGTCCCCACAGCGGAAGCACTCGTCCTCGGACAGCTTCTTCCCCTCGCCTTTCGTGCGGCGCCTCCTGGCCTTCTTCTTGGTCTTCTTGCCCTTCTCCTCCGAGGACAGGGGTGCTGACGTCTGCAACGGGGAAGTCAGCAGTCACCGCAGGCGGCTGGGAGTCCGGGCGGGGCTGCAGGGGCCACCAGGGGCGCGGGCATGGCGGCCCGTCTGCCTGGGGACCACGTGGCAGACGGGCCGCTCCCCATGGCACGTGTCCAGGCCCTGGAGGACCTCACGCAGGACGCGAGGACACAGCCAAGCTGGGCGAGGCAGGGCCCGACGCCTGCAGCAACCCACGTCCTCGCGAGGGTGCCGCCGGCCCCGCCCCGGCCCTTGCTGGCGCCGCAGCGAGCAGGGCTGTTGCGGGCATCACACGGCTGGGACGCAGGCCCGAGGAGGTGGGCCCACAGACACGGGGAGCTGCAGACACGGGCGCGGGCACCAGGCCCAGACACAGCTCCACCGCGACCGCACCCGGCCTCGGCTCGTGGCCCCAGACCGCGAGCCCCGGGCGGCTCCGCGGCAGCCTCGCCCGCGCCCCACAGACCGCTCCCGCCGCCACTCGCCTTCGGCCTGTCGCCAAGGAAGCCGCTGCAGTTGGAGGCTCCACAGCGACACACCGTCTTCTCGTTGCCCAGACAGTCGAGGTTGTAGTTGAAGGTCAGCTCTGTCCCTGTGAGGGGACACAGCACTGGGGCCGCAGCCTCCCGTCCTCCCGCCAAGAGCCGCACGGCCGTGTGGGCAGCCCCCAGAGCCTCCCAGCCCCCTCCGTGAAGGGGGTGCTCCCGGCAAGACTCACCTGCCCCCCACCCACCCTGTGGACCCGCCACGCGGCCTAGGACGGGGCCTCTGGCCACCCGTCGGCTGGGAGCCCCGCGTGCAGCCCGGGGCCGCGTACCTGCGGGGATGTCACACACGGCGAACAGGCCCACGCGCGTGTCCCCGTTCACCGTCCACTTGAGGGTCTCGCAGTTGGGCTGGCAGCTGTGGTTCATGAACCGGGAGTAGTTCCCCTTGGGGCCGGCGTCGATGATGCGGTCCTGCAAGGCACGGCCTGGCGTCACGGCCCGCAGCGGGGCCAGCGCCTGCCCGAGGCTCTGCCTGCGCGGACGGCGGTGTCGCACCGGAACCGTGGCCTCCCACAGCTGCTTGGGTGGGACACCCCCAAACCAGTCCTGTTTCTCTGGCTCACAGAGGGCAGGTCAGCACCACGAGGGGAGACCAAGCGCCGGTGAGCGGGCGGCAGGGAGAGGTCGGGGTTCACCCCACCACCTAGCGGCGCGCGCCGACGGGGGCGAGACAGACCCACTGAAGACTCAGACAAGCCTGCAGGTCCAGCCAGACCAGCAGCGGGGCACAGGAGCCAGGACACGGGACTGCACTCGGGGGGAGGCCGGCCGTCCCGCCGCTGCTCCGAGAACCGCCCTTCTCTTCTCCGCTGTCCTGGGGAAGGGCCCTCGCTGCCCGACTTGTGGGGTCTCAGTTCCGAGGCCAGGGACAGATCCCAGGCCCGCGGCAGCGCCAGCACCAGCCCCCACGCACGGGGCCCCCAGGGAAGCCCCTCGCTCGCTTCCCCAGTCTCCACCATGCTGGCCATCTTACAGTTTTGCTTTTTTTTAAACGTATAAAGGCATAGATTTATTTTTATTTACCCTGCTCAAAAACTTGGTCAGCTTCACCCATGAAACGACGGATGCCAGAGAACTCTGTCCACACAGCCTCTCCCCCAGGCCTCCTGCCTCTCCTGTCGCGCCTACTGAACATCCCTCTCCCATCTCCCCTCCTCTCCCGCCCGGTCTCGGCACGTCTGCTGCGTCCAGGAAGTTTCTCGGGAGCTTCTTCAGCGGCAGAAACTTCCTGTCACCCTCTGATTTTTCCTACCCCATCCGATGGGTGAATTTCGGTGAATTTATGTTAACTCCCAGTTTTAACCGTTTTATCAAATCTGCCTGATTTATTCCTCAGTATCTTGGTTTCCTGTCTCTAAATCTCATTTTATGGTTTTAACCATTTTGTAACATATCTAGTATTTTCTTTCAGATCTGGTCTTATCTCAGATTCTCAGAGTGAAGCCTGTATGGGGGTCTTCTGACAGAAACCTTGCTCTACTGCGCTGGTACGCGTTTAGGGAGGCAGGGCTTTTTCTCTGATTCTCGCAGGAAAAAGATGAAGCAGGAATCATGTCGTGGGCTTTCTCTTTGTTCCAGCCAGGTGCTCTCAGTGAATGACCATTTCGGGGACTGATTTGTGTGGGAAGCGATCAAACTGGCATTTCTCACAGGATACAAGCAGGTCAGATTCAGACTCTGAGACACAGGAAGGCACGGGCCTAGAGTTTTCATTCCTAATGAAATAACCTCCTTCATGACCGCACCCCAAAGGACGGGGGGATGGCAGGGGGTGCAGAAACTGGCCGCCTCCTGCGGTGGCTGTGTCCCCTAGAGCCCCTGGAGAGGGCTGGTCAGCAGGGTGCTGTGTTCTGATGGCCCTGCTCTCCTCCATCCACCCGCGACAGTCTAGCTCAGCACCGCTGAGAACACTGCTCCCCGCAGGGGATGCACGTGCCAAACTGCTGACAGACGTGGGCCTCAGACAAGGAACAGAATCCCTGGGAGTCTCCCCGTGTCCCTGAGGGTGGCCTCCCAAGCCCTCCTCTCTGACCCCGGGAGGACTGTTGGTGTCCCTGCAGGCCCCAGAAGCCCCGCGCAGACTGCTTGGCGCCGGCCCCGGCCCCCAGGCAGTGGCCGCAGGCGCGTGCAACGCTCACGGCGTGACAGCGCCACACGGCGTGCAGCCCGGGCCGCGGACAGCGCGCTCCTGCGCGGGGACAGGCCTGGGGCTGCGCACGTTACCTTGTCTATGGTGAGCATGTAGAAGTGGGTGATGTCGTTCTCGTGCGCACGCTTGATCCTTGCCATGCACTCCTCCTCGTCAATCAGCTCGCCCACGTACTCGTTCACAAACTCCCCCTGGAGGCCAGAGGGCACGCGGGGTGAGCAGCAGCCCCTGCCGGGCACAGCCCGGAGCCCCACGTCCCCGCCCCTCAGTCAGGTGACCACACACGCTCTAAAGGCGCTTCTCCCAGCACCCCGGAAGGAGCGGCCGGCACTGCACGTCGTGCTCCCAGCAGAGAGCAGGGTGGGACCGCCGAGCCCTCCCGCGAGAGCCCCAAACCGACGGTCAGGGCGGCCCCTCAACACTGCTGGACTCAGCCGTGACAGGCAGCCTGAACGCGGACGCCGTGTGGCCCTGCCTGCCCTGTCCTGGGCCGGCCTCACGAGAGCGACTCCACAGCGCTGCTCAGCAACACTCCGGCCCCCATCTCAGTAAACCTTCCACTTCCCAACGGCGGCCGCCAGAGTTCTGACAGAAGGCCCGACTCGGAAGTTTAGAGTTTTACTTCGGTAGACATCTTCCATTCAATGTTTTATAATCTTCAATCGTAACAATTCAGAAACCATTTTTGAAATCCTGTTCTCAACGAGTGTAAAAGCAACATGAGCTAGCGAAGTCTAGAAGGAGGAAGAGGTGAGTGAGCCCTGGACTCACACACACACATGCTGCACACACACACATGTACACACGAACGCATGCGTGCACCTGCACACATTAACATACACAGACGTGCCCACTCAGACACGTGTACACCCACGCACACATTAACATCCACAGGCATGCACGCACACGCGCACACTAACACCACACACAGGTGCACACACCCGCGTGTGCACGCACACGCGCGCACCTTCCTGATGTCCCTCTTGGCCACCAGGCCCCAGCCCTTGCCGTCCGTCCTGACGATCTTGGTCTCGGGGTACTGGCGCTTGGTGAAGCACTGGTTCTGGCAGGACTCTCCCGCGGGGCACACTTGCGGGTGGCACTCGAACATGAGCATGCGGTTCAGACACTGGGAGTCCGAGCCGCACGGGTTCTCGTCGGTGGGCTTGCAGTTGCACTTGGGGATCTCGGAGATGTCTGCGGTGTGGACCTGCACCTTTCCATAGGGCTTGTTCACCTGCGGGCGAGCGCCGAGCTCAGCCTCCGTGCCCCCTCCTCTGGGTGCCTCATAGCAGCACTGCGCTCCAGAGAATCCCCGGTGCGAGGGGCGGGGCAGAGCAGCCCCGGCCTCCCGAGCTCAGAGCAAGCGCACAGGAAAAGCGGCAGGGGAGGAGGGGCCGGGCACAGGAAGGGCAGCCGGGAGGCCGCGGTGGGAGGCGCCTGCTCCCCCACGCCGGGGGCGGGGCGGGGCGGAGGGGCTGGAACAGCCTCGGGAACCCCAGCGCCACGCTCCGATTCCCCATACTTCTGTTCCAGGGGACTCATCCCAAAGAGAAGGCTAAATGCACGTTAGTCACAGACGCAGACCACAGGCCAGGTACAGGGAGCCAAGACGGAGCCCCTGACCCGCCTCGAGGCAGAGGCCGCGCGCCCGCCCCGTCGGCACGGGGAACAGGGCCCCTGCCCCGCCCCCTCGCTCCCCGAGCCATCTGCAGGAGGTCCTCCTGGGCCGGGTGGCCTGGGCTGACCGCCTCTCATCTGGGCTTGGTGGCAGCGAGTGTGGTTCAGGAGGATGGCCTGTCGTTTGCGCCCTGCTCCCGGCAGCCGGGCCAGCGCTGCGGTTCCACGGCTAACCATCGCTGAGGGCAGGCCTCCCACGCGAAAGCCCTGCCCGCACCCTGGCCTCGAGCCAGAGGTCACGTGGCCAGTGGCAGCACCCAGTCAGCCCCGCCCCCGCCCGGAGGAGCCCCGCCCCCGCCCGAGGAGCCCCGCCCCCGCTGTCACCTTGATGTGCTTGTACGGCGGGGGCCTGCGCTCGCTCTCCTGGGTTTCTCGGGCTTCCCTTTGAAGTTTGATTTCACGGAAACGGGCTTCAGCTTCTTGCAGTGCTAAAAGTCAATGAAGTGCCAGTAAAAGATGTTAGCGCACAGATACGTCCACCCATTGCGCGCTGTACGATGACTTTGCCTAGACTCTCATCTCGCTGCCAAGTGCTGTTTCTAGTCTCCCTAAACCAGGAGGCCACACGGCATCCACACAGACAGGGGCGCAGGACCGCCAGCCAGCTTAAGAACCAGGGGGGCTCTGCAGGGCCTCCAGGAAAGAGGCGCTGACCCTGCCCTTGCCCAGCCGCCCGCCCGGCCCACCTCTCGTGGGGAAACCTAGGTGGGCCCTGTGCAGGAGCGGGGGCGGGCGAGGGGGGGTGGGTAGCCTCCCCAGGGGGTGAGTGCCCAGGCCCCATTGCCCTGCCACCCTCAAGTGCTGCCCTTCCTGACCCCTCCGTCCCCCAAACGAGGCCAGCCCTCCTATCCCCTCTGTCCCCCACCCGGCTGTGGGGTGGAGGCACCTGTGTGACTGCTGACGGGTCAAGGTAGCCCCAGGAGCTGGTGCAGCGGCCGCAGACTGCAGCAGGCTCCCTCTCACATAAAGGCAAGCGGGGAGAAATCCCCGCAGGCTAGTACTGAAGAGAGCTCTAATGCATGCTAGTGGAGGTCACCACAATCAATGTTAGGAAACTTATTAGATGTCACGTCTTATCCTCTGCTTCAACAAACCTATCCATAAGCACGTAAGCTACAGCTAGAAGAGAATGCTGCGTCCAGCGTTTCCCACAGAAACCAAACACTGGAAACGAAGCCAGCATTAGCAGAGGCCCCCAAGCACCGTGCCCGACCCCGCGGAGCCCCGTACCGTTTTTGAAGACTCTTCCGATCCCTCTGACCCCCTGGTAGCGGCTGCCCCGGTCCCCCTCCATGTACGGGAACACTCGCGCCTGATGCGTCCAGTAATAATCTTTAGACCCAAAGAAAAACACAGGGAATTCTCCAACCTCGTGCTTCATTTTCTGAATATTTGGGGGGACATTTTTGGGATGGCAAACTTCTGCCGGCCACCATCTATTATAAATATTAAAAACAGGGTTCACAGACTCTTCAGAGAGAGTGACAGCATCTCAGTGCGCTCAGCTCTGCAAAGGAAAAGAAGACAGTGACCGCGGCGGGCAGGCGCCTCCTCCCCCACCTGTAGTTCCCGAGCTTCACCCAGATGATGTCCTGGAAGTGCAGTTTCTTCCCGGCCCTGCAGTCGTTGCAGAACCAGCTGCCGTCCGGCATGTCGATGCTCAGGCAGTCGGGGTGGAAGGCCGCCGGGCAGGACTCGCAGCACAGCAGGCTCCCCCCTGCAACAAGGGTGCCCTTAGCCCCGCCCCGCCCTGCCCGCCTCCCCAGATCTGCGCCACAGGAGCACGATCTCGCTTTCACCACGAAAGCCGTCCCAAGTCTGTGACACGACCGTGGGTAACTCGGAGACCGCGGATGCGACTACGTGGGCAAACACAGGCCGCAAGAGGGTGGACAGAGCTGGAGAAGTGCTGCAGCTGGCCCTCGGCGTGCGGCCCTGGGACAGCCTGGACCAGCCACGAGCGTGCGCGGGGCCAGGGGGCTCACCTTTGGAGCACACGAAGCACCAGCTCACGTTGACGTGCGCGTGGTGCCTCTTGCCCTTCCGGGCGGTGAAGTGGTTTGTGCAGATGATGCTGTTGGACGCGATCACCGAGCAGCCCGCTGCCAGACACGCATCCCCTCCGTGGTAGGCGACGGGGCACCGGACACACCGCAGCATCTTACCTGGAGTGGACACGCCCACACCCCACACCTCAGCAGGGCAGCTGGGGGGCCGGGGCTCCGCAGGCTCACAGCGCTGCTGCAGAAATACCCGGGGGCAGCGGAAGGAAACGGGCTCGGGTAGGAGGGTAAGAATATTATTAGCATTGTGAAGACACATTTCCTTAAGGCAGTGGTAATTCAATAAGGTATCAGAAAGCCGTCAAGCACTTAATGCTGTTTTCTAAAATGAGGTCAACCAGGGTTTCTCAGCCTGGGCACTGCGGCCCAGCAGGGGCCCGTGGGGGCTGCCCTGTGCACACCAGCAGGGACCCCCAACACCTCCAGACACGACCCTATGCCCCCTGGAGTGCAGGCCCTGGTTGAGGACAACTGGTGTCAGGAAGCAGACACCCACTTAAATCCCACACTCCACACGGCATGATGCAGGGGGGCCTGCACCCGAAACTATGGCTCTCACACATGAAGGACCATCAAAGCCGGAACAAATAGAATCTGTCAAAAGGGCTCAGGGCCCCTTCCTCAAGTCAGCAATCATTAGGATGACATTTAGGGCAGGAAAAAGGGAAAACGGCAAGAAAAACCCTAACCCCCACCCGCATCCAGTCAGTGACAGAAGGCATCCAAACCTACGCGGGGCAAAGCTCTCGGGGACAAGCCTGCCACCCCGCCCGCCCTCCATGGCTCGGATCTGGTCACACCCGCACGGAGCTTCTCTGCACCTTTCGAGGGCCTTGGGTTCGACGGGTTGGAGGCGTGGCAACTCAGGCAGCTGTGAAGCGGGCATCGGAAGCCCCGGCTCTCGAACACCGTCAGGGGGAACCTGCGCACGCAGGCTTCGTGGTAGAACTTCCCACACTGCGAGACCACGCAGCGCTTGACGTCACTCTTGCTTTCCTTACACACGAAGCACGAGTGGATCCCTGGCGGCCAGGGCGAGAGGGGGCGCAGAGCAGGACTGAGCCACCGCGGCTCGGGTGGGCACCAGCTCCTCCTCCAGCCCGCCAGCCCTCGAGGGGCCCTGCCCGCGGGAGTCTGACCAGGCTGCCCGGGAGGGGCTGCGCCCTCCAACGGGAGAGCAGCTGCAGGGAGGGGCTCCTCCAAGAAACACCCCCTCTCCTTCCGCAGGGACCGCACCCCACAGCCGGCGCTGCAAGCTCCTCCAGCTGGACCCGTTCCGACGAGTCCCGACACCCTGGGCCGGCCAGGGGAGAGGAGGTGGCCGGTGACCGCAGCCTCATGGGCCGTCCACGCCCCTCCCCAGACCGTGCAGGTGCAGCGAACCGAGGCCGAGACCGCGGTGGGGGGCGGGGCGGAGCGGGGAAAGGGGCGGCGTACCTGAGGTGCACTCTCCGCACAGGAGCCGCCCCTCCGGCCTGCGGGAGAAGCCTAGGCAGGCCAGGTGGAAGGCGCCGCAGCAGGGGCCCTCGCACAGCACCAGGCTGCCCGGCTCCTCGCACAGCTGTGGGGAGAGGCCGAGGCTCAGGGGGTCCCCGCGCCCGCGGCCCGGCGGGGGGAGGCCGCCCGCCCCCGCACCGCCCCTCACCTGGCACACGTGCTCCTTCCGGGCGGTGGCTCCGCGCTCCGACCTCTTAGAGGAGACGGACGCCTCGGTCTGGGTTTCGTCCGCGCTCTCGTCCGGGGACTCCGGGGGCTCGTCTCCGGGGCCGTCCGAGACCTGGGAGGAAGGAGGCGGACGACAGTTCACAGTGGCCGCCAGCAGCCCCGCCGGCTCCCCCTCGGCGTGGGCCCGCTTCGCGCGTGCACACACGGGGAGCGGCCCCCCGCCTGGTGTGCAGGTCACGGTGTGCGTGGGCGCGCGCGCCACCTCTCGCCATGTTCCTTAAAAATGAAGCAACTTTTGTGAAAACCCAGTTTGCTCTTGCAGGCGAGTCGGGACAGGCGTGGGGCCGACGAGCTTGACTTTTCTTACCCGACCTATAAAGGGTCAATGATCTTAGGCTAAGAGAGACGTGTCCACACCCAACACAGTGTGTCAGATGCGGGCCTCTGGTCGGATGGGCAGCGGCTCAGGACGCGTGGCTACAACTCGTGCTCCCCCAGGGCAGGGGCCCGGCGTCCTGACATGCCGCCCAGTAACTGACCAAGAGCCCCGCCGGCCCCGGCCCACAGCCTCCTCCCTGCGGAGGGGCCAGGGGGGAGGGCAGTGTCTGGGAGAGGCGGGCGAAGGCCCCTTCCTGACGCTGGACACAGCCTTTCCCTCACAAGACCAGCAACAGTAAATCTTTATGGATAGAAACCAATAAATGTTTAATCAGAAACCTTACATTCAAAATTTTTAAAGCCTAAAAAATACATTTAGTATTTGCCGGATGTTAGGCAAATAAACACTGAAAACCGAATTTTCAGCAGAGCAGAAGTAATAAGCTAATTTCCTGGACACCTCAATAACCACAGCAACAAGTAATTATGACCCAGGCTTGCTGTTCACCAAGAACACAGAACTAGAAACTCAACTGGGCCACGTTTCTTTTTAAAAAAAAAAAAAAAAAACCAACAAAACAAAATAAACCCTGCAGCCAGTCCATCCAATTCTGGGTATCAGTGCTACTTCCCAGGTTCACCTCCCTGAAATGACATGGAGAAGCCGAAGGAAAAGCCCCTGACCAACAGAGGGGCTTCTGCTGACTTGAAATCCGGAGTTAAGGTGTGCTGACCTCTCTGGGGTGTGCAGGCTGCCTGGCGTCTGCAAGCAGCTGACGGGCGTGGGCCTCCGTGCCAGCCTGGCCACATGCCTACGGCTGACGGAGCCCCTTCTCCAGAGAAAGCAGCCTGTACCCTTTATTTCCCCACCTTCTCCCGCAGGAAGGATACGGCGTGGATGGGCACTGTTGCCCAAGGCCCTCCCTACGGCTCACCGCCTCCTACTCCATACTGGTGCCCCAGAGAAGGCAGCCGGGAGAACGCCCTGAGTGCAAACCCCGTTTGACGTGTGCGTCAGAGGCACAAGAGGGCGAGCCCCAGGCGGGTCTGCACTGGTGCCAGGCGGCAGGCGGGCAGCAGCCCCCTGAGAACTGACCCACGGGAGGGCCTTCATGGGGGCTCCCGGGACAAACCCGGCGCCTGACCCACCACCCAGGTCCTCCCCTCGACAAGGCTGCAACAAATCTAAAAAAAAAAAGAAAAAGAAAAAATGCACGGAGAGAAAGACAGAAAACACAGGCCAGTCCAGGGTCAAGGAAGGAACAGCACCTTTTATTTAAGATTTACAGGAAAAGCGAGCACGTTTCCACTCGGAGATATTCCTAAGTTAACAAAGTTCGGTTTGAGGAAACAAACACGGAGTACAGATTTCTGAATGGAATATAAACGTTCGAGACACACAGGAGGCGCGCTTTCTGCCAGGCGCTAAGGTGCACGCACAGCAGCAGACCCCCCAACAGCGCAGTCCGTGGCGGGGGGGAGGGTCCACGGGCATCCCAGCGTGCCCCGCCCGCGCCCGAGGCCCCGCGCCGGCCGGGGTCTGACGCACGAGGGCGGAGCAGGCGGCACCGGCTCTGGCTGCAGCTCCACCTCCGGGGCACCAGGGCCGGGCTTACTCGGAGACAGATTCACCTGCACGGTCCCAACACAGTCCCAACTCTCAGGCTACGACCTCTAGGGAGGACTCCACATCCGACAGGAGGTGCTGGCAGAGACGCCCAGGGCCGGTCGGCGGGCGCAGCTGCCCCCCACGCACACCCGCTACCTACGCGCCCCGCGGCCCGCAGCGGCAGGGACACGCTCCTGCAGGCTGGCGCGGTCTCCGAGGCGTGCCAGGGCCTTGTCAGGGAGACACCAACGGACACGTGCGCCTGGGGAACAGGCGACCCGACTGCTAGAAGCGACTCGGGACTCCCAGCAGGCCCTACGCTCGGACAGCGTTACACAGTGAAGTTCAAATCTTGTAACAAACATCCCTTCACAGATTGACACTACATCAGTTTAAATACAATTACAGACCTTGAACAACATAGTTCTATAAACCAACATTGCTTTTTTGTTTGAGTTACGCTTTTGTAAGGGGGAAACAGATCACTAGACGCACGTTCACAGAGGGTGAGGGTTGACAATGGTATGACTCCTGTGCCCGGGAACTTGATAAGCTTAGAACCAAAAGACTAATCTCAAACAGGTCTTCCAAGTTGACATCACAGTGAAGTATTAGGGTGGAATTAAAATAATTCATTAGTCATTCATCACCTGAAGTGCTACAATGCAAACAAAAGTTATTGGACATGTGTTACAGCGATCGTTCCTCGCCACCCCGCGCCCAAGTCTGAGTCGGGAGAGCACAGCCTGGCCCTGTCCTCACACCACCATCTGACCAGGCGGCCCCCAGAGCCCCGGCAGCCCCCCGAGGCGCCCCCGGCCCTCGTCACAGGTGAAAACGAGTCTCTATAAGGTCCTGTGAAGCAAGTGTGGTCCGAGCTGTGTCCCCAGCAGCTGCCACCCGCAGAGTGGGCTGGGGAGGGCCGATGGGGCGGCCCGGCTGGCAGCTGTCAGCAGAGGCTGAGCCCCCGTGCCCTCCCCACTGTTGCCCCCCGCCACTTCAGTCATTTCTGCAAGGTTCAAGATGTCCTGAATAACCGGTTAGCACACGCTTCCAAACACATACTAAAGAATCATGCGCAAAGACCCCACACCAACTCCAAGGCCAGAGAAAACACGGTTAGCTGCCTGCGGAAGACGGCCAGCCCCTCATCACTGGCAAGTAAAGCAGCAGTGACTTCTCATGTTCCAGGTGAAACAGCAAACACAGTGCTTAAAGGGATGAAAATCAACTTTACTGACCAAAAAGCTGAAACACGGGAGTCAGCATACTTCTTGGGAAACACACTGAAAGCCGGTCGCAGGTCTGAGAGCACTTTGAGAAGCCTTTGTAATAAGACAGCAGTGTTTCAACTCTTTCAGCAAAAAGACTGCAACTTAGGTTCATAATCTAACAGATGAACTGAGTCCTCAGAAATTACTTCTGTTCACAGATTTTTAAAAGCTGAGGTGGTGAAGGATTTTAAAAGCATGAACGCTAGTTTCACACTGAGTCAAGGCAGCGCTCATCCAGTCTAACCACACACAGATCCCCAACCAGAACAAACTCAACAGTGAATTGATATGTAAAGGAGACAGACGTGTCTCAGAAGCTGGGAAGGTAGAAGCCTAATGGAAAGAAGTCAAGTCAATCAAGTCAACTCCCGAAACCGCAGGGATCGTGTCCGCTGCCCCCTCTCCTCTGGGGAAGGGCTGCTGTCTTGCCCAGCTGGGCCGCGCTCCCCTGCCTGAGCCCTCCAGAAGCACCCACCAAGCTGGCACTGCCCGACCAACGGAGGACGCGCCGCACTTAAAGCGCTCACACGAGGGACAAAGCTCAGCACTCCGTCTGCCAGAGCGGGGCCAACGTCCACTCACAACCGTCTCTGGGGAGAGAACCCTAACTTGAAGCTCATGCGCGGGCACCTTTTACGTCTCTGGATCTAGACACTGACAGTCTGAGTCTTCTTCTCTGCACCACCTCTGAGACTCGCTGGGCGTGAGAGCTGCCCCGGTCTGGCCAGGCTCGCGCGCTCCCGGTCCCATGCCCAGGCGGGCAGCCGGGCCCAGAGGCCCGGGGTGGCAGGCCTCTCCTCCTCCGCCCTTCCTCTGCTGTGTCCAGCTGCTCCCATCCCAGACCTGGCCACCAGACCTTTAGGACTGGCCACCGTTGCCCCCATCCTGGACCTGAAGCACTCCGCCTGGAACATTCCTATGGTTTTGCATGGACTTCCATGAAGACCACAGCGCTGGGCCTCCCAGAGACCACCTGGGGGGCAGTCTAACCCCCAAGTCTGAGGGGCGGGGGTGGGGGAGGCGGACACGCCGTGCGAGAGACGGCTTCTGCTGTGTGCTTCCTCTCAGCTGGGAGGCACACTGACACGAGATGCAACCTCCCCTAACCCCACGAGGACGCCTCACGGAAAGGCAGAGAGGAGAGGGAGCCTGCGGATGGCCAGGGCCCCTGCGTTTCTGGAATGGCCACCACCTCAACTTCTGGACATCCAGACACATGTCCACCTCTGGCCTCCTCCTCTGCCAACACAGGTGTGGGGAGTGGAAGGGGTGGTCACGGCAGGGACCTTGTAAGCAGTGTAACCAGACTCACGTCAGCAACAGGCCAAAACAAACAGCCTAACTGGCTTCAGGAAGTGAGGACCGTCCACGTCACCCAGCGCGCAGCCCACCTGCACACCACACACTGCTGCTCGTCTCTAAGCCCCCTCCAAGCTGGAGCCCCTTCCACTCAGCTCCTCCAGAAGCCAGAACGCCCTCTGGGGAGCTCGGCTCCCCCAGCACCCCAAAGCGAGAGGCCACTGCGTCCGAGTCAGAACGATGCAGACACAGCCGCCCTTCCCGCGGGCCGCCCTCCCAACGCCCCAGCCTCGGCCCAGCTGAGGCTCACCGCCTGGCCTCACGCCTGCCCCGCGCACCCGCCCCTCTCTGCTGATGCGGACTCCGAGCTGCTCGTGGGGCACGCCGATCCTCCCCATCAGAGGAAGGCTCGTCTGTGGCCGACTCCGACCCTACCTGCCACGTGCTGGCCGCTGGCGGGCTGTCTACAGCTCAAACTTCCTCAAGCAATCACCTCACATGAGCCTCTTAACTCTTGTCCCAGGCTTTCCAGGAGGGAGTTTTACTCTGGGTAGTGGCTTTCTGGACGAGGTCATTTTTGCCCACTGCTCTTTGACATTTTGCAATTTAGTGGCTGGTTCTGGGGAATCCTCCACCAGGCCTTCAGGAGCAGCATGACCGCGACCACCCTGGGGGCCCACGTCCCACTGTGTCCAAGCAGGGTCTCCAGCCAGCCACAGGCCGCACCCGAAGCGGGGCCAGGCCCAGCACGTGCCGCCTCTGGGCCCACTTCAGCCCCATGAGCAGCGTGCACGCCAAAGCGAAATTTATACTTTTGGATAAAAATGGGATGATGATGGTTTTATCGTTTTTATTGTTATAACCATTATAGTCACAACAGCGAGCCACTAAGTCCTCGCAAGGCGTCAGGCGCCCCAAGCGCTTCACATGCGGCACGTCACTCAACGGCTGAGAATACACGTGTCAGTGAGGAACTCTCGTCAAACGCAAACCACATCTGAAGCGTCTGCTCAGCTTGTCGGGCGCTGCGAGCCTGGTAGCGTGAAGAGCCCCGGCCGTGAGCGAGCTGACGGGCACGGAGGCCTCTCCCCACCATGCAGGCACGTGGCTCCCGGGGACGCCAGGCGGCCGCCCAGGACCGAGGCATTGATCGTGGTGGCTCACGTCCCACAGAAGCAGCCGAGGGAGAGCGGGTGTGAGTGGCCTGGTGACGGGACCCCTAGAGAACAGGTACTGGACCGGGACGTTGAATGGTTTACAGCGGTATTGCAAACGACAGTTTTTCCTATAAATTTACTACAGCTAGTGTCATAGTAAAACTGTTTAGTAAAAAAAGACAGAATCAAAAGTCTTCCTGCCTTTCACGCTGGAGATTAGCCTGCTATCTGCAGGGCTGAGCACGCTCCATCAGAATGAGGACAGGCGACCAGGGCTCCTTTTAAAGTGTGCTGTTTGCTTTTTGTTTTTGAAGGTACAGATGCTGACATTTTTTTCAATAAAAATTCAGAAAATTATGAACTAGAGGAGAAAAACGACCTCTAACAGGATGAGCCCCTTCAGTGTCCTGTCCTCGTCTCAGGCCCAGGACAGCCCCTGACCAAGGGCACCCTTTCGACCACTGGATGTGAGCGTGTTTCTGTTATGAGATGAATGTGACTGGTTAAATGGCCTTGATTAGGTGTCTTACCTTGGTCTTAGAATTTGTTATGTTCTCTTCACTGTGTGTGTTATTAATACCAGTAAGAACAGGCTGTCACACGTCTTCCGTGACTGCCTGTGAGGGTGCCGCTGGGTCTGCATGACGACACGCGGCCTGCAGCAGACGTCTCGGAAAGTTACGGCATGCTAAGCGCAGCACAGAGCAGCCGCGTTCAAATCCAGCTTGGCTGATGTGGCTCCCACAAAAGCTGTTACCGTGAAGGTGAAAGAAATGAGAGTTTGCTCTACTAAGGGAATAAGAAACGCAATCACAGAACACTTAATACACATTAACTCTTCCCAGGCCTCTGCCATGCGTGTGACTCTCCTCTGTCCTCCCGCAGATGCAGCGCTGCCACGAAGGGCCCTCCGCTGTGAGCCTGGCCAGCCACACACGCCTGTCTGAGAGGCGTTTAGACCGCAGCATGACCTGGAACGTCTGCAAACACCATCCTCTGAGAGCTCCTCACCGTAACAGTGGCAGTGAAAGGAGAGACCGCGGACATGCAGAGGGCACGTGGCCCGCAGTGAAAGGAGAGACCGCGGACATGCAGAGGGCACGTGGCCCGCAGTGAAAGGAGAGACCGCGGACATGCAGAGGGCACGTGGCCCGCAGTGAAAGGAGAGACCGTGGACATGCAGAGGGCACGTGGCCCGCAGTGAAAGGAGAGACCACGGACATGCAGAGGGCACGTGGCCCGCCCCGGCTGGGGCCAGCCCGCGCCCTGAGAGCAGCAGTCCGGCGGCCACCCGGGGCCCGCTGGAGCTGGAGCTGGAGGCTTGGCGGGCCTCTCACACGCTGCACTGCCTCTCGCGCTTAGAAAGGCACTCAGCCCGGCAGACACTGCGACCGCACACTGGAGTTCAGTAGTGTTAACACAGAAGCAGACAAGCCTCCTAGCTCACCTAAAGTGAAGTTTAATAAAGAGTACGATTCTGTAAAATTGAATTCTAATGTGAGATTCATATATGCTGCACAGAAACGGCTGACAGAGAAAGCCTGGTGATCTACACGTTTTTATGGAAGGGACAGAACGCACACTATGGAATCTACGTATCGCCTTCAAAATGCAAAGCTGTATGCATGTGTCATCTCAATGTATTTAACACAGAGCATACAGGTATTTAACAACCTATCTACTTCTGAAGTTCCAAAGAAATAAAAATCAATTAAGTCTAATGACTGTAAAACGCTCCGTAGGTCTTCCCAAGCTCAGACCAGATGTCTCAGCCAGGGAGACGAGGATCGCCCTGGTCCAAAGCAACCCGGGGCCCTGACAGACGTTCTCCCTTCCGCCCACCGGCCTGGGACACTGCTCCAGGTCCTCACCTCTGACCCATGTCTCATGACAAGGAGCAGGAGACGAGACCTTGGTGGCCTCGTGCGTCTCTGTTGACGGTCTCTCTCAACAGTAGAAGTAAAAAAACTCCACCAAATAAGTGAGCCCAAGTATCAAACCAGAAAAAGCCATTAGAAAGTTCTCTAGCAAAGCGCTGACTGCAGGGAAACAGGCCACAGAGCCGAAGCCTGCAGCGCTCCGCGTCCCCAGCACCTCTGCTTGACATCAGGCTCTGCGGGCAGGAACAGCAGGAAGGAGCGTCGTGCGGAACCTGCCCTTCCGCGTGTCAGTCAACCCCAGGGGCCCAGCGAGGCGGGCTGCTGCCGTGCCTGGAGAGAGACTGCCGCCTGCACGGGCTCAGCGGCAGGGAGCCCATGCAGGCCTGCAGGGCACTGTCCTGGCCCTGCTCTCCCCCGGCTGCCCACTGGCCTAAGCGCAAGCGGAGCCCGCGCCCCGGAAGACCTGCCCGCCTCTAACGGGCACGGGCACCCAAGCGTCCCCACCACAGCCCGTGGTGGAGGCCACGTCAGCAGTGCCACCTCCTGACCCACTGCTCAGAACCCGAAACAGCCCAAGGTGAACGTCTCTTCAAAGATATTCTAGGTGGACTCATGTCCACCACAAGGAAAGGACCACAGGGATCAAGGTAACCAGACACTTCAACCTGAAAATAAGCTCCTTGGGCCGTCCTGAAACTGGGAATCCCAAACTCCCTCTGCAGAGAAAGACCAGACCTCCACCCAGAGGCTGCCTCCAGTTTGCTTTTGGCCACACAGAGAGGCAGGCTTGACGGTGCTCGTGGCGCCGCGGCCCGTGGTGTGAGAGCCTCCAGCAGCTCTGTGCACAGCGTGGCCGCCAGGCCCACAAAGCAGGGCCACGGCCACGGCAGTCCTGACTCACCTCGCCATCGAGCACTGAACAACACTCCAGGCTAAGCGTGGAGCTGGAGGCCCGCCGCCAGACGCACAGCGCCTGTGCACAGCGGCCCACCCGCCCTGGGGGTGGCTGCCCGAGGCCCGCGGGCAGTCTGCCAGCACGGGGTCAGGTCAGGACCGTGTGGAACATCACAGACCAACATCTTGAAGACAGATTCCAAGCACAATGAAACGCATCCGCACTGAAGTGCAGCCACGCTCGCGCACCACCCACCGGGCGCGCTCCTATATGAAACACACACAGCCAGAGAACCTAGCTCCCACTCATCAGCTCTGACCTCTGCCACACTTCAACGCGGGCAACTACCAGCCTCCATGTGAGTGCGTGCTGACCACCCTCATTAAGATTTTACCTCGTTCTCAGTTAAGGACGCGGAAGGAGACGAGCTTTTGCTAAAGGTGAGGGTGGCGGCGGCCGCTGCTGGGGCCCGGTGGCGCTTCTTCAGCGGCTTGCAGGCATCAGACAGGTGTTTCGTGGCTGTAAGATAATTTTGGTTTATAAAATAAAGTTTGAAACCTTAAACCTTCAGTCTCCCTCCTGCTTTCAAAGTACCCCTTTAGTAACTGAATTTCTAAAGATGAATTCTCTGGGTGTTAACTCTTCGCTATGGGACGATGAGGGCTGTGGAGCTGGGCGCTGAACGGCCCGAAGCTCACCAGCCCACCCACACCTGGCACCAGCCCCCTTGCCCGTTTCTCTGCAGCCAAGCCCAGACAGATTATCTCACCCACAAGAAGTTTAGAACATCTCTGAATATAAGGCAGTCAATGTAACCACAATACCACTCTCACACTCAAAAGTATCAATTCTATCATCAAATATCCACTCTGTTCAAACTACTTGCAAATACCTGTTTTGCTTTTGTAAAAAAAAGTCTGTTCAATTAAACTTTTAAAAACCAGTAAAGTTCTTTATGGAAAATAAGGAAAAGAACCACTTTCAATCTTCTCTTACTCTGAATTTTATTTTCCTTTTAAATTAAGATTTGGAGATGGTAAGCATTCTTCAGACAGATACATCAAAAAATAATTAATGAAAAGGTGAAAAAAAAGTGGTGGCCTGTTCCCCTTTATTGCTTTGACAGCTGTTTTCCCCAAATATTTTAAACCAGTTTCTTCAACACATAAAACAGAGATAATTAGTCATCACTTTCACTTTAGCAAATACGCGTGGAGAACTGGGTACTAAACACAGTGCAATTTACCACAGCAACTTGCACCATCGAGTCACAAGCCTGGACGTTTCTGATCTGAATCACCTTTCAAATATAACTTGAAACTGAAGACAATAAAGCCGAGCAGACGTCAGAGGAGCGACGTGGGTGGGCAGCGGCGAGCACTGCAGCAACTTCTGGCCACAGCAAGGGCCCCGCCGGCACGGGCGCCCCTCCCAGCTCAGCCTGCAGGCCCAGCCTCCCGCTCACCCACCGTCCGCGACCGTAGGGAGGCTCCCTGAGGACAGGGCCGGCGCTGCACCCCCGGCCCAGCCCGGGGGCCCGGCAGTGGTGCTGACCACATTACCTGCCTGGCTCTTCAGCGAGGACGCTGCCTCAAGGGCCTTGCAGGAGTTTGTGCGGGCTGCTTTGTCAGTGATCGTCTCTTTCTGTTACAAAAAAACAAGAGAGAGAGAGGGAAGGAGGAGGGAAGAACAACGAAAAAGCAAAGAATGAAAGAAAATCTCCAGTGGGAACCAACACGGGGCTGGAAAGCTGTACCGCAGAAATGCTCCTGTGGACACGTGCTCCGCACAGGCATCGTGCGGCTGCCCACCAACCCCTCTCCATTCACAGGGGCCGATCTCCTGCCCCCCCAGCCCACGCACGTGGAGAGCCTCCCATGGGGCCTCCTCAGTGCACTGCCCACCCTGCCCTCGGACTGGAGCGGACTGGCTCAGAGGCAGCCACCCTCCCGCTGATGGTTCCCAGTTCTGAGACCAGCTCCAGATAAAGCTCACACACAGAGACCATCAAAAAGCACATTTCACAACGGAATAGCAAAAGAATTTCAAAAAGCAGCATGAACATGCGTCTAGTGTTCACATTCGAACACCGTGGCCTGGACAGCATGTGGTGCCACTGCCCCAGGCCACCCACCGCCCAGGAGGCTGCCGATCCCAGGGCACACCACCTGGGGCCCTGGACAGGCACAGCACACAGCTCACGCCCCGGCCACCCGTGCTCGGGGCACACTGGGGATTACTGCACACGGCGCGGCTCAGAGCGCATCACAAACCGAACCAGCACCACCACTCTGAAATCATGCACTATTTCCTGAGCTGCTAGTTAGTAAATTTCTATCTAGCTACTTAATATGAATTTTGATATTTCAAATGTCTGGAGTCACACTTTTAGGTAAATGATTTATACAAATATTCCAAAGCAGCCAGTGTCTGCGTGGGCGCCAACAAAGGACCACTTCCCAGGCAGCCGCTGGAGGAGACCCTCAGCCCCGGCCCCAGCTCCTGGACGCGGGAGGCTCAGCGCGGGGGCCACCTGGGTCATTAGCCGGCCCTGCTGGAGCCGACAAGGGCCCCGGGACGGTGCTCTCTGAGCCAGAAGAACAGGGCGGGGCCTGCCTGCCCCCTGAACTGCAAATACTCCTTTAAAGAAATAAGACAGATGATGCGGCGGCTACACTTCTGTGCTTGAGCAACACACGAGACTTGCTTTCCATTCTTTGAAATAAAGCAATAAAGAGAACAACTTCTCAATCCACGTCAGTGAAAGACAGTTTGGGAAATTCCCTGGCAGTCCGCTGGCTACTCCACTGCAGGGGCCTGGGCTCAACCCGTGGTCAGGGAACTAAGATCTCACATCCCACCAAGAAAAGACCCCACGAGGTGCACAGCACAGCCAAAAAAAGACAGTTTAAAGTTACACTCAAAATGGTAAGTCAGAGTACAGCTACCCTGGAAGAACTATCACTAGATAAACACGCGCTCAGCCCCATCTCGCTTCGTGACGGCACTACCCGGGTCCCGGCAGAGCCCATCAGAGCCCACGTGCTCCTCACACACGGGCACCGACGCCGGACACGCAGGCCCGGCGCCCCGAGTGCCTGGGCCTCAGCCTGCTCCGCGTCCCTTCAGGCCCCAGGCCAGCCCTGCCCTGGGCACCACCGGCCCCTACTAGGGCAGGTCCCGGGCCGCACCTACATCGGCACCTCGTTGCTGCATCAAACTGGTCTGCGCAGCCTGCTTAGGATTCCAGATCACATAGACAATCATATGAGTTACTAACAAAGGGGATGAGCTCATACCCCTATTTCTAATGGATGGTTCAGTTTCTTGAAGAGTCATAGATAGCGGGCTTTGACGGTCACCTGTCAGCTCAGCACTTACACAAGGACTGACACAGTCTTCACTGAAAAGTCACTTTAAACACGCGATTCTGCTAACTCAAAGACACCCAGTGTTACTCAGGGTTCAGACCTGCTAAATCCCCTGGCAGACAAACACTGGGTCTGCTCAGTGGCCTCTGGACAGGAGCTGCCCAAGGACCCCCGCGGCCCGGCGCGATTACCTTCCGCGGGCCGTGCCTGTCGGTCCTGAGCCTCTTCCTGGGGGCCTCCTCAACTTCAGCGTCTCCGCTCAGACCCTGTGTCCGCTTCGTGAGGCTCCTTTTCTTCCCGTTTAAGTTACCTTGGGATGGGGATGAGGAAACTGACGTGAAACCCTCCCACAAGCCACCCTCTGGGGCGCCAAGCAGCCGCCCAGCGTGCGCAGGTGCAGGTCCGGCTGTGACGGGCCCCCCGAAACCCTGCTCGATTCCGGGCCCAAGGGTCACAGGTGGGGCTCTGGGCGTGTCCCACACAGTAAGCAGAAACCCCGATCTCACCCAGGGGCAAACACCCTGCTATCCGTTACACAGCATCAATATACAAAGGGTTTTCACAAAATCCTTCGCTTATGTTCAAAGACTAATGGAATTTAAGTCGAACTTAAAAAATATAAACGACTTGCTACTTTTAAGACATTTCCTTAAAGAAGCATCTTAAGGAAAACACTCCACGTTCATCTGCAAATTAAGCACTTTCTACACGTTTGTGGATTGTGCGCATCAGTTGTCCCCAGGGAGGCCACCCAACCCGAAACTTAAGGGGTCCGAACAGCACTGACAGGAAGGCAAGGCTTAGCTGAGGGCGCAGGTCTAGAGGGGCCAATCTGAGCGCGACAAGGTCTACTCCACGCAAGCCCGGGACCTGCACGTGCCGGACCGCACCACGGAGGCCCAGGGTCTCCCCCCGGACTGTTCGCCTCCCTCCAGCATCCCATGGGAGGGCGCTGTCGCCCAAGCCCTGCCGGGGCCGCGGGTGCAGCGGCCAGAGGCTCAGGCCCCTGCGTCCAGAGGCCTTGCTCAACGTGCAGGCCCGACAATGCTCACGGAGCCACGCTGGAGCTCTGGCCTCTCCACGCTGGACCCAGACTGGCTGAACTGGCCAGAGCAGCCTTCGCTGAGCTCTGGGCCAGCACGGCACCAGGTGGCCTCAGGGAACACCAGGAGAGGCCCGCAGAGCCGTGGCTGGTGGGGCCCACCAAGCTGCTGCCCGACCGTAACCAGCAAGGGCCAAGGTTGGCCTGAGCTGCCAGGACCCCCTCAGGACCTGCGCGCCAGGCAGAGAGCCCCCAGGGAGACGAAGTCACTGTCCTTCCCCATCAAGGGCGCTCTCCCCGTGCCAGGCTGTCTCTCACAGCAACAAGCAAGAGGGGCACCGACAAGACAGACAGTGGGCACCGCGGCCTGGCCCGGCGTCCTGGGCGCCAGCCCCACGGCCCCTGCGGGAGGGCGCGAAGCCGGCAGAGTGGACACACCGACACCCCAGGGCAGGGGCCGCGCCTGCCGATTACTCAGACGGTCCTCGGCGACAGAGCAGTCAGGTCACACTCCTCAGGGGTGAGGAGACTCTGGCTTCAGGAACGCCCACCTACTCTTAAATCAGCAGTCACTGAAAAGGGACACTTTCCTAGAGTTACATACTGATGAACCGTCTGGTCAACTTCTGCCTTTAAAAAAAAAATACACAAATCCTAAACACCCTGCTATTCTGAATTGTAGCATCTGCAACCAACCCCGCACACACGAGTGCCATTTACTACTCATGTCATCGGATGGGGCAGTCGGGTCCAGAGCCCAGCAACCATGGTGGGGTCACTGGGGCACACAGGCGGGTAGCGCCCTCCTCCTGAGCTGGCCTCCGGCCCCCGCGGGCGCGCCCTGCACCTGGCCTCTCCAAAGTGCCTCAGGGGCAAGCCTCAAGAGACGCAGGCCTCTTCTGCATTTTCAGCTGACACCCGAACATGCCCACTATGTCCACATTGCGGGAGCCAGTCCCCACCGTGGCATCCAGCGTGCAGACGGCACAGCTGAGGCGGTCACACGTGTCCCCAAGCTCCGTGTGAAGCCTCCCTCCTCCTACCAGTGCCCAGGGCGAAGGGGCACTGTGTTTACTCACAGTGACAGCCAGAGGCTGCCCACACCCACTGCCAGGCCACAGCCAGCCTCCTCACCCGGTGGGCTCTCAAGCCCACAGCCCTGCCCCCAGGAGTGTGAGGGGCAGGAGCAGCCCCTGACCGGAGGCCTGACCCCGGCCCATCAGGCGCACCTCTGGCCCTGGAGGCCACATGAGCTGCCTGCCTCCCTCACACGCCCACCGCGCCGCTCTGGCGACAACGTGCTCGGGTGGCTTTATCGTGACCGCGGTGCACTGGGCAGGCCCGGCAGAGGATGCAGGCACAGAGGCGCCATTACCAGAGTCTTCCTCGGACTGGGGCGGAGCCACGAGCGCAAACTTGGTGTGATAGCGCGCCTTCTGCTTCTCATTGAGCAAGTTCCACTGCGAGGCGAGCAGCTCCTCGATCTCCTCGGCAGGGGCGTCCGGGTGCTCGGCGACCACCTGCGGGCACAGGAGAGGTCAGGGAGGCTGCTGTAGCACACTCAGCGCCGTGTCCAGGAACCGCGTCCCAGGAGAGCGCCAAAGGAAAGCGGCGTCTACCTGACGTCGTAACTCACTGAAATCAGGGCGGGTGGAAGTGAGTGAACTCTATCTGTGTAAATGCAGGAAATGATAAATGATGAAAGAGAAGAGTGCACCTTCCCCACCTCAGCCAGTGACGGGCGCCTTACGACGTCCCAGCACCCTGCAGAAGCCAGCAGCAGGAAACGCCCCTGGGTGTGCAGGCGAGGCCTGGTCAGCGTGCTCACTGCGGCAGCACCAGCCTCGCCCTCCCGGGGCGCGCCTGGAGGGTGCCGAGCAGGCCGAGGGGCCGCACCCCCGGGAGCAGGGTTGCAGAGCACTCCGGCCCTGCAGCGCCCCGGGGAGCCCCTTCCCAAGGCCTCCAGGAGCCCCCACCAGCGCTGTGCACCCTGGAGGTGAGGAGGCCCCGCCGCCCTGTAACGAGGGGGGGGGGGGGGGAGGCCACGGCCACGGCCCCTCCACCCCGTGGGCACCTCTCTGCTCCTCAAAGGTTCCGTGCATGTCTGTGTGCCCGTGCTGAGGACCACCGACAGCACACGAGAGGCCAACGCGCTGCGGCCAGAGCAGCCCCAGCCCAGCCGGTGCGGGAGCTCAGGAGCCAGGCAGTGGCTCCACGCTGTCGAACGCTGGAAGTAACCAGGGCGTCCCCAGCAGGCCGTGGCCAGGCCTCGCTGTAGGCCAGTGAAGCAGCGGCCGCTCACTCTGCCCATGGGCTCATAAGGACGCCACCCAGCACCGCTGCCCCAGGGGCGACAGGCGTCGGTCAAGCCGGCCCCAGTCTGCTCCTCCCGCTGCCCCGCACCCCCCACTGCTGTGGGGCCTGGCCACGGGAGAAGGGGCCACTGCGCCAGCCTCACCAAGCACGGCTGGTCATGAAAGCGTGCTGGCAACGGGCCCGAAGTGAGGTGTGCTCCACGGTGACCATCGCCCTGCTGGGACAAACTACCTCAGACACAAGAATACCCAAAACCAGCAGTCACGACCTCTCCAGCGAGCCAGGCGCGTGGGGCAGGGGCGGGCCAGGCCGGGAGTGCAGCGGACGGAGTCTGGGCGCAAGGTGAGGAGGGAGCCACTGGGCAGAGCCTGGCCCGGGCCTGATGCCTGCAGGGAGGAAGCAGGCAGGGAGGCCAGCGGTCGTCCCGGAGGAAGACCTCCACAGCCTGGTCAAGACCATGTGCAGCGGGAGCAGGCTCCAGAAGATGCTTCAGGAAGGGCTCAGCCGTACACTGATGGACTCGGGGAACCGAAGGGCTGCCGACAAGCTCGATGGGAGACGGCACCACCGGCTGCCCTCGCCCACCCGCGGAGCAGCGGCAGAGCACACGACGCCGCCCTGCCCCCGGCCTTCTCCCAGGCCCCTCTCAGCCTGCTCCGACCTCTCTGCTCCCTCCAGACTGTCTAGAGAAAGGAGGGCGCCCCCCCCACCACCGAGCACCTCAGGCCGGGGAACCTCCCTGAGGGTCTCCGCCCGGAAGCCGGGCTCGGCCCTCTGCTGCCTGGGGCCCTGCAGGCTCAGCAGGGTGGGGCAACGCCTGGCCCCCCTCAGCGCCGGGACGGGCAGCAAGGGCGGGACCTGCAGCTCATGTCCCCGCGCCCAGCCCCTCCGTCATGGTCATGGAGACCTTCCCCTCCTTGGAAAAAGGAGACACGGAAAGCCAGGGAGACACGGAAAGCCAGGTACCCACGAGCCCACAGCACAACTTGAGACCCCAGAAGCCCCTTGGAGAGGCTCTCCCGTCCTCAGCCTCCACATATGTGCGCCCTGGAGAGCCTCCTGCTGTCTCAGACTCACAAGAATGCTCCAGGGGCCCCAAGACTTCGAGTCCAGGGTGTGGAGGGCCTCCACCCTGGCCCGGGGACCACCTGCTAGGGGGCTGGCCTCCATGGCCCTGAGGGCACTAGGATGTGGCATCTTGGGGAGGGTTCTCAGCCCCAGTCCAGCCCTCAGGTGACACAACCCCACCAAGCTGACATCTTAAAGTGACCTCACGAGAGACGCTGAGGCGGAACTGCCAGGCCAAGCTGCTCCCAAAGTCCGGAACCACAGCCTCTGAGATCATCAGCACAGGTGGCTATTTTAGGCCACTGCGCTTAGAGGTGACCTGTTACAAAGCAACAGGCGCCCAATACAAATATACATCCAAAGAACCGAGACAGAGACACTGCCACCCTCTAAAGGAGCTGTAAAAATCAGGGCAGATAAAGTGGGAAAAGACCCTTTAAAAATCAGAAACTGTGCTGGAAATACCTGCTAATAAAACTGCTCCTGGGGACTCCGCAGGTGGCCTAGAGGTTCAGAATCCGCCTTCCAATGCAGGGGCGGGGGCTCAGTCCCTGCGGCCTCGGCCGGTGGTCTGGCGGCCCAGAACCTGCCGTCCGGTGCGGGGGGCAGGGGCTTAGGCCCCAGTCTCATGCCCATGCACACAGCTAAGGCCCCCACGGCCAAAACAAGCAAGCCAAAGCGCCACGGGCACTGGCACCCTAAGCTAACTCTCCTCGTGGGAGGCCTGCAAGCCATGTGCGGGCACTGCTCGGCTGCTGGGGGCCACGCCCCCGCCCTGGTCCCTGCAGGGGCCTCTGCCCCTTGGACCTGCGTCCTGCACGTTCCTGTCCCTTGCCTCAGGGGGAGCGGGACTCGGGGAGTCCTCGGCCCAGGAGCTGGACTCCAGGAGGAGCCAGGGCTGCATGGCCAACCCAAGCCTGCTGCGCACAGACTGACCAGCAAAGCGTGCGAGAGAACTCAAGCCACTGCAGCGGCACGGCGCCTCCTCCATCTGCAAGAAGCAAGGTGGAAATCGCTTTTTTTAAAAAAGCAGCCAGTGGCGACCAGATGTCCTTAACAGGCACAGTCTTCTATCTGGTGACTCCAGAAAAGGAGACTCCATCCACTCCATCCCTCCAGGGCCGGCCACTGGTTCATTCATAACCAAACAAGACCACCCTGGGGCGCACGGCCACTCTCCAGGGGAAGGGCACGCGGAAGAGCCAGATCGCTCTACAGGCTGGGGTCAGCGGTTTCCTGTGTCCAAGACCAGCGCCACTTCCCACAGGAGCAGCGCAGGACACCGCAGGAGCAGGCAGGCGCCGCCCCACCAGCACCGGCCTCGGCGCCAGCCCAGCCGCACCCAGCAGGAGGGCAGGCCCGCGGGCCCCACCCAGCAGAGGCAGACCTGACTGTGGCCGCGCACCTGGAGCCTGGGGTGAGCATGCGCCGGGGTGCCCACAGCAAAGCTCCGGAGGGACGCTCAGACCAGAGAGGCTCTGCAGTGGGCTGCGGGGCTCGGGCTCGGGGCGCAGCCCATCGGCACCTGCTGGAGCGGTCGGCCTGCTTGCTACGGCGCATACCTTAGTGCTAGAAGGGTTGACTAAGAGCAACTTGGGTCCCCACGGCAAAAAGGGCGTCCTCTGGAAAGAGCCTGAGGTCTCCCTCATAAACTCAGACAAGGGCACGTTCTAGGGAGATGCAGACTGGGGAGAGGCACAAGCGCGGCTGGCAGGCAGGCTGTCACAGCGGCACCGCCTGGCACCTGAGCAGGCACAGACCTGGAATCACCCAGCGTATCTCTGGACAGACGCGGGAGGCAGGGAGGCACAAGCGGGCAGCGGGTGAGCGTGCTACACTTTCACACTTCGGCGATGGGGTCTGAGGGTCCCTATCCTGGACGTGCAGCAAGGCCGCCTTCACGAGTGAGCAGTGCTGGCTGCAGGAGTGGCCCACAGCCTGCGGGCCTGCCGGGGCATCTTGCAGCTGTGAGCATCATGCTAGGGCGAGATTTCTCTAGGGCAACCCCTGGGGGTGAGACTGTGAGACGAAAGCAGCGTGCATCTTCAGTTTCACTAGATATTGCTAAGTTTCTCTTGGAACTAGACGTAAGGAATGGCCCTCCACAGCCTCGGGCCCTGGGCCGCAGCGGCGCTGGCCATGCGGCGGCCGCGGTGTGGCCCCTGCTGCCCCAGGCTCAGCAGCTGTCTGAGCTCACTGGCACCTGGGGTCTTCTATGAGCTGCTCTTCTCAAAGCCTCTCCCCTTCCTCCTCCAGGACTGTCCTGAGCTCTGCACACGCGGCTCTCGTTTCCCTTTAACAACGTTCCTTTCCAGTTTGTGAACCATTGGGCTGAAGAAGCCTTCCCTCCCCTAGACTGACGGAACCCTCCTCCTGGAGCCGCTGAATTCTGAAGACAGCAGTGTGGGCCAGCACCTGTCCTGAGCGCAGGCCCCCGTTCGCAGTAGGAGCGCTTCCTCTGTGCAGGCCAGTCCTCGGGCCGAGCTTCCCTCCCGGCGTGGCCATGCTAGCGCCTGCTTAGAAAGGCAGACATTCCTGCTGGGAGCTTCCCTGGAGCACACTGGACTTGAGAGTTAACAGAGGGGGATGGCAGCTATCGCTTCAGAACAGCCAGCCTTCCCATCACACTCTACTCAGGTCGCTGAAACATCAGTCATTTTTCTCCAAAGTCACACTATTTTGTTACCTTCGCTTCTTGCGGCCTCACGACACGACCCCGTGACGCTCCAGCTCCCCCGTGCTGGGCTGCTTGTGTCCCCGCCTCCCCCAGGCCAGGGGCTCTGCCGCGGGCCTCCTCTTGCTGCTCGGCCATGCTTTCACTGCATTTGACACCATGGTGGCAGCCAGGGAACCCTGCCTCGTTCACGATCCGAGAGGGCGCTTCTGAAGTATCATCAAAATCGCCCCTCAGCAGACGGAAGGAAGTTCCCTTCTACTCTCGCCTGCTAACTTTGTATCAAAAAGCAATCACACCTAAGGACCTCCCCAAGGGTCCAGGGGTGAGGAGCCAACGTTCTCACTGCCCGCCACTCAGGCTCAACCCCTGGTCACGGGACTAAGGCCACACAAGCCAAATGGCATGGCCAGGAGAAGCAATGCTGCTGCTGCTTACTCGAACGCTGTTCCCACCTGCCGAGACGACTATCCAGCCTGCAGCGCCGGACCGCAGCAGGCTCTCCCACACCACATCTGCCTCGCAACCCTGAGAAGAGCCCCACCGACCACTCACTCCAAGTAACAGCGAAGAACCACCGATGCCGGCCTGAGCCCTTACAGCGGGGTCAAGACCCGACAGCGCCCAAATGAGCTCAGCGCCCCACGAAAATGACTAGGAGGCCCAGTCAAATGTTTAGCCACTGACAGCGGGCCGCCCTTCACACACCGCGGCAGCAGGTGCCGACACGCTCAGGCCCGTGGCAGCACCGGGCTCTGGAAATCCAGTCTCGCACCACCTCCTGGAGGCTTCTGAGCCGCCTCCTAGGGAAGGTGCTAACCTGGGCTGGAGGTCAGGGTGAGGCCAAGCTTCTTTCTAACAAAGAGCAGCCCACCTCCCGCTGTCCCTGGACCCCCCCACCGCAGTCGGGAGGAATGTTCTAGAGCACAAAGGCAAGGACCTCTGCCCCCAAGGGCTGCATGGCTTCCCCCTGGTGACAGCTGCCCCTGAGGCCCGCGTGTACAGCAGGGGCACACGGCCCGGCCGACAGCGCTGGGGGCCGGGGCCAGACCCCCGCATAAAGCACAACCCCTCAGAGCCATCCCTACACAGACCTCGTCCCTGTGCTTCTGACAGAAGACCAGGAACTGGGACGCCGCGTCGCCCCTCCGACTCCTCGGGGTGGAGGCCGTGGCCTTCTTCCTGCCGGCAGGGGATCCCGCGCCCCTCCTGGAGTCGGCCTCAGCCACCTTCTGCGGTGTGGCCCGCCCTGGCCCTGGGTCGCCCGGGAGGTTCTCGGTGAAGCTGGACAGCTTGGCCCTCCGTCTCCTCTTGACAGGCGCACCCTCCTCCCCCGAGGACTTAGGGCTGTCTGCAGCTTCTTCTCCGCCTCCTGAGGGCTCTGCCGCTTCTCCCAGCGACTCCGCAGCCACGCCCGCCTCCTTGGCCACGTGGGGGTTGAGGCGGAGCTGGTCCCCCACGTAGAGGAACGTGAACTTGGCCCTCCGCTCCTCCACCGCCATGCGTGCGGCGGCCTCGGCCTGAACGAGGCCCATTTCCCACTGGGCCCTCAACTTCCCTGAAATGGGCTTCAACAGCTGCAAAGGAAACACGAGACATGTGTAAGTTTCATCAAATAAACATTAAAAACTAACCCACTTTAAAGAAGGGCACTTTCAGAATTTCAGGTAAATTTAGAAATCAAAAATATAAAAACCAATTAACTTGAAGGTTTTAGAGTTCAGACCAGTATAACTCTATTGTTTCTTGAAACTAGAAATCAATTGCAATTACAATGAATACTTACATATAATATCATATGTATGTATGTCTGTGTGTGTGTGCATACATAAAGGAAAACAAGACTTCGGAAACTGTCTCTGGGAGTCATCAAAGGAGTAAACCACGTGTCTACACAATGCTGCCGAGCCGTGCGATGCAGTGCGCTGGGCAGAGCCAGCAGGGGCAGAATAAGAAGCCACGGCAGCGTTTCAAGCAACCACAGTTCAAAACAAGGTAAATAATTACGAATAAAAATAAAAGTTTTGTCTAAAATTGTACTTAAGGAACATCTGTCACCTTAATTTTCTCAGCTTTCGTGGGTGCCTGCTTGGCACTTTCCTGGCATAATTTTTCAAACTGTCCTTCTCCTTCAAAAGCTACAAGGCTCTTCTCAAATATCCAAGCTCTTTCTGGGGCATCACCAAAGAACTGTACGTGATACTGGCGTGCACTCTTTTTCTGACCTAGTTTTTAAAATAAAATGTTAGAACTTGAAAGTTAGAATTTGGGATGAAATTAGGCAAATCTATTAATAATTACTGATATCAAGTTAGGAGTGGCTTTGAAGTCATTTTACTTGGTGCTGTTGGAATCCATTAACCTCAAAATAAATCCTTTTATCCCCCCACCACACTCTACAGCAAAAGGGGAAATATGCTCGTGCGACTTAGGGTTCAGAGCCAGCCAGGAAAGACCACTGACCAGGCTCACTTCTCATCTCCTCCCTCCCCGAGGAGGGAGCCACCAAAGAGGGCACCCCATCCATCAGAGCAGAGAGGACAGCGGCAAGGGGGCTGCGGGCTCGAACCCCAGACCCCCAGGCACCACGCTGGGGGAGGGCAGCTCGAGGCCGCCAAGTGCCCCCAGATGCTGAGGGAGCCACCGCCCCGGCCCCCGTGCCCTCGCAGAGGACACTGGACACGCGGCAGCAAAGTGCACTTCCCAGGGAACCAGCACACCACACACACAGCTTCCCATGTTGCCTTTGCCCCAAAAGCTGGAGATTCATTCCCTCAGCCAGGCGACCACCAGCCAGTGCCTCTAAGAAAGCCAGCAGCGCCCCCTACGGGCTGCAGGCAGCAGAGTGCCGTCCTCTGCAAGAAGGCCCAGCGCGGGCACCCAGGCCCGGCACGGGCACCCAGGCCCGGCGCGGCACCCAGGCCCAGAGGGGCACCCAGGCCCGGCGCGGCACCCAGGCCCAGCACGGCACCCAGGCCCGGTGCGGGCACCCAGGCCCGGCGCGGCACCCAGGCTCGGCGCGGCACCCAGGCCTGGCACGGGCACCCAGGCCCAGAGGAGCCTCTAACAGAGCCCAAAGCTCACAGAAGCCAACAGTCTGCAGGGCCACAGACGCCACACCAGGAGGTAACACCTGACAGAGAAGAACTCTAGTTTGCTGTCGGAAGAGAAGAACAAGAGAGAAGCGCCATTTGAAATTTGACAATACCACCATGTAAACAGGTAACTGGCCTTCCGAAGAGAAACACAGAGAGCTCATCAGAGAGTTTGCCAAACCCAGGAGCACGCAGCCGGAGAAGGCAGTGGCCCCCCACTCCCGTACTCTTGCCCGGAAAATCCCATGGATGGAGGAGCCTGGTGGGCTGCAGTCCATGGGGTCGTAAGAGTCGGACACAACTGAGAGACTCCCCTTTCACTTTTCACTTTCATGCACTGGAGAAGGAAATGGCAACCCACTCCAGTGTTCTTGCCTGGAGACTCCTGGGGACAGGGGAGCCTGGTGGGCTTCCGTCTGTGGGGTCGCACAGAGTCGGACACGACTGTAGCGACTCAGCAGCAGCAGCAGCAGCGGGAGCACGTGTCAGAGCTAACCCTCCCAGCACCTCGCCCGACACCCAGGTCTGGGCACACCTTCGGGACAGTCGAGCTGCCAGGGGAGGAAGAGACAGGTCCACGTTCACAAAGTGGCAGACGGAACGGCAGCTCTGGATGCTGGAGGGAAACGCCTTCAAAGTCCCGAGAATTGCGTCCAGCATAAAACCCCACATCCAGGAAAACCAGAGCTCGAGTGTGCCGACAGCAGCACCCTCCCGACCCAGGGACTCAAAGCGACCTCCTTCCTCGGGGGCCAAAACCACGCTGCAGCCAAACAGGAGAGCCGACCACGACCGGGCGCGGCGTGGAGCGCAAACACCAGCAGCAGCCGAGGGAGGCACCAGGCTCCGGTGCTGCCGGCCAGCGGCAGCCAGACGGGGAGCAGGGCGCAGGAGCGCGGGGAAGGGGAGGGGCACGCGGCCGCGCGCGCGCCTCACGGGCCGAGGCCAGGCGGCAGCAGCGGGCAGGCAGGCAGGCGAACAGAGAGGAGGTGGGGCTCCAACACTGCCCTCCATGTTTACCCCCAATCAGAGAAACTAACCACGTGATAGGATGAGCTTTAAGGACAGAAGAACAAATACTTGAACAAATTTAAGCTAAAAGGCAGCGAACCATACAATTCCACGAGAAATGCAATAGTTATCTCCAGAAAAGACAAAAGGTTGTACAAGAAGCAAAACGCGATTACAGAACACAGCTGAGTTTCACTGAATGACCTTTACATGGTCAAAAGTAAATGAACACTTATGTTTGATGTAAAAAAAATAGTGAGTTAATTATATGGGAAGAATGGAAGTGAAAGAAACAGGGAATGATTGAGGAGATCAATCTTCATTTACCATAACAGAAAGTCAACAGAAAATACCTGATGATAAAACAGTAGCTAAAGCCGAGAGAAAATGTTTAAAGAGTAAAAAACAACAACTTCTGGGGGGACAGGGGACTGTTTCCCACTATTAAGCTCTCAGGACAATTTGACTTGTTTATAAGTGTGTATACTTCTTTTGATTTTAAAATAGCTAAGATTCAAAACTATATCAGAAGATTTGTGACTTCTTCCATTGTTTTAGTATTTTGAAAGACCTCTTGATCATGAAAATGAATATAGATATATGCCATAGCATTTGCAGAACTAAGAAAAATGTTACAGTACATATAATGAAACAATATGAACACACATAAGTTTTTTAAATAAATAGCTAAAGACAGTAAAAATGCTCCTTACATGTCAGCTGGAAAAAAAAAATCAGAGAATATGACAGGCTGATCCCAAGCTTATAAAATTAACATTTTTAAAGTTCTTTTCTGCTCAGAAATGTCATAACAAACATAACCCAACTTCCTCTTATTTTTAATGCTCCTTTCTAAGCCACCTGAATCTTATTCTGTCCAAACTGAGAGACGAATTCCTTACTTTCTTTGGCCACCATAATTTACCAACTGTCCCACCATCCGCCAGCGACCCTTCCTCCCTGTGACCTTGGATTTCCATCCTTAGCGTTGGACGGAAAACACTGGTCACTGAGGCCCCACCTGCCCCCCCTCCTGAGAGAAGCTGGCTGCCACTAGGCCGGGCACTTCACCGTTGCACTGACTTCGCCTCCTCCCCATCATGGCCCATCAGATGCAAGATGGACCCTGAACCTGGGCGAGACCGAGCAGACCAGAGTCTGCTCCACGGGAATCAAAGAACAAGGATGGCCAGGCCCACACTTCCTGGCTCGGTCCCTGGGGGTCACGGAGCCCCAAGACAGGTAAAGTAGGAACTGACAAAAACTCGAATAGTAAAGGGCGCGTCCACCACCACAGTGGGGAATCCTAGCTCACCTCTCTTCCTAGTTGACAGAACAAGCAGAAAGGAACAATCACAGTATCAACTCAGAAGGTGAGAGAGTCAAATTACCTGTAGTATTTTCAGAAAATGCTGGAATTTAGAAATACAGCAGTGAGGGCTCCTTTCTATATAATAACACAGAAAAGGCGAGAATAAGACCCTCTACACAGAGGAGAGTCTCACCCGACGGACCAGCAGGGCCCAAAAGAGGAGAGCCGGACCCGACGCCTCAGCGTCTGCAGGGAGACCAGCAGGGCCCAAAAGAGGAGAGCCGGACCCGACGCCCCAGCGTCTGCAGGGAGACCAGCAGGACCCGGGTACACCAGGGAGACGGCAACGTTCCCAGGTGCAAGAGAATCCAGTCTTCTTCAGTGTAATACCCAAAACACCAGTCATCTCCTGATTCCAACCTAGAGGCCCAGGCCTCCGAGCTGCTGGCTCGTCCATGCGTGCCCTGGCAGACAGTCACCAAGACAAGCTGTGCTGCTACAAACAGCAAAAACGCGGCCAGGCCTGCGAGAGAGGCCTGGCTCTCAGCGGCTGTGCTCTCTTCTGCACACAGACTCCACTTCAGCTTCTGCAGCTCACGCGCGGGCTTCCCTGGTGGCTCAGAGGTAGAGTCTCCCTGCCGACGTGAGAGAGACGGGCTCGACCCCTGATCTGGGAAGATCCCACATGCTGTGCAGCAACTAAGCCCCCGCACCGGAGCTACGGAGCCTGTGCTCTGGGGCCCGGGAGCCACCATGACGGAGCCAGGCGCTGAGCTGCGGAGCCGCGTGTCCCCGGCCTGTGCGCCGCCACAACGAGGAGCCCACACACTGCAACCGGAGAGAGGCTCCCCTCACCACCCCTGGGGAAACGCCCGAACAGCAAGGAGACCCAGCACCGCCAAAAATACATACAGACAATTATTTTTTAAGAAAAGCTTAAATGCGTCGCTACCGATTCAGATTCAAGCAGTCCTGTAATCGCAAGTAGGGTGAGTAAAAAGCAGCACATGCTGAGAGTCGGGGGTGGGAATCAGGAGCAGGCTGAGGGAGCTCCACCTTACAGGGATCCAAAGGCCTTGCTTCCCAAGCCCCTGCTCGGCCAGCTCCACGCCCGAAGCCACCCTGCTCCACGCGCCCTCCCAGCAAGGACTCTGCCCCTCAGGCCCCCACCCCAGGTGCTGCAGAGGGCGCAGGGGCGGCGTGCCGGCAGACCCGCCTCAGCCTCCGCGCTTTGCCTTCCGGGCCCTGGACACAACCAGAGCCCAGACCTGGGCGGCCACACACCACTCGCCACTCAAAGGACCCAGGCTTCCTCTGAGGAACCGCCGGTTCAAGGACTGGGGCAAGGAAGCGTAAAGGAGCCCGCAGCGTGGTTAGTGCTTAGCACACCTAAGGAAGCGCTCCAGGACAGACGGGGCCGGGCAGGGGCACACGGCTGGAAGGGACTCCCTGCTCCCAGAGGCCCCATCTGGAACAGCGGGAGTATTAAAGAGAGTGAAGCCCGTCAGGCTCCATACACGAGTGGCCTTTTAGGAGGGAGCTCACCTTCGTGGAGGCGCGCCAGCTCCGTAGCCGTGAAGAGGATGAGAGCGGAGACTAGCGCTCAGCAGACCCCACATGCCGGGGGTCCCCAGGGAGGAGCAACCCTCACGCGCCAGCTCCGTAGCCGTGAAGAGGATGAGAACGGAGAGCTAGCGCTCAGCAGACCAGTGGATCCCCAGGGAGGACCAACCCTCAGAGGAAGGCGGCCCGGGAGCCGGGCCCCGAGGCAGCACGGGTCAGCCACTGAGACAGTGGCCAGCGCGCCCGGACACTCTGGTCCACACCTCCTGGGCGGGAGCCACGGCACGGGCCAGCCCCACGGTCTCACAGGTTCCTCTGACCCCTTCGCTTTCCAAAGGTCATCCAACTCCCCTTGCAACCCATCCTGGCTCTCAGCCTTCTGAGCTGCTTTCCAAACGACACTGTCAGCGCTCTGAAGCTGGCCTGTGCTGACCAAGGCTGCCTCCCCTGCAACCCAAGACAGTTCCTGGAGAAGCACACTGCTGGACTGAACCCCTCCTTTCAAGAAGGCCTCAGTGAAGGGTCAAGTCCGCACCCTACCTGCATGGCACTCGCCTGCCTCTGTGGGCCTGAGTCTGCTCACAAGGCCAGGGCGGGGGGTCTGCTCTCGCCTGCAGGGGCTGGGAAGGCCCCCTGACTCAACCTCAGGGTGAAGAAAAGAGCAAGTGCATGGCCACACTGGAGCTTCCCGGGAGATCTAAGCAAGGCCCCGAGACGAAGGGACAGTTACTGACGGGCCGCTTTCTCACACGCAGGCGGGGTACTGGCCTTGTTCCAGGAGGACTCCCGCTGACAAGTCAGGGTGAAGTGTCAGGATGGGTACAGCACCCACTCAGATGAGCTTGCAAAGGGGAGTGTATTTATATACAAAAGAGAGAGACAGAGCAGGTGAAACAAAGCGTTTTTTTAAGGTTGGCAAGTCTAGCTGAGAGTGGATGGCATCCACCGCACTGTTCCGCTCTGAACAGTGGGCTTGAAAAACTTCTAAGTGGAAAAAAATAAAATAAAATATTTCACATGAAAAACGAGACAGGACAGACTCTGTCTGTGACCACGCAGCACTGGGAACACTCCGGGGACACCTGGCAACACAAGAGCACTGACGGCCGGCACACAAGCGTTAACCGGAGTCACCAAACACGAGGGCTGTGCAGGGCAAACAACGGCTCAGACAGCAACGCTTCCAGGAGAAAGCCCGGAGGTGACCAGGGGAGGTGGGCAGACACAGCGCAAACTCTGGTCTAAAGTTAGAAGAGAAGAGGTTGAAGACGACACCTGAGAGCTCACCAGTCTCTGTGCCAAGATCTTTCCCCAAAGGCAGCGCTACCATCACCTTTGTCTTTCATGCTTAGGGAGACACCCTAACAACCTCGGAGCTCAAAGGCACGGACTGGCAGCTCACTGCCGGCTGAGCCGGGCCCGGCAGCCGGCTCTCCAGAGTCTGCGCCTCAACCAGGAGGACATGGCTGCCGTTTCTCAAGCAAGTGTGCAGAAGCGCTGAGCCGGAGCACGCACACCAGTGGTGGCGTCAGTCTCACTCCGAGAAGCCGCTGTCAGCTCAGCTCAGTTCAGTCGTGTCCGACCCCACGGACTGCAGCACGCCAGGCCTCCCCGTCCATCACCAACTCCTAGAGTTTGCTCAAACTCATGTCCACTGAGTCGGTGACGCCATCCAACCCTCTCATCCTCTGTCGCCCCTTCTCCTCCTGCCTTCAATCTTTCCCAGCATCAGGGTCTTTTCAGATGAGTCAGTTCTTTGCATCAGGTGGCCAAAGTGTTGGACCTTCAGCTTCAGCATCAGTCCTTCCAATGAATATTCAGGGTTGATCTCCTTTAGAATGAACTGGTTGGATCCTCTTGCAGTCCAAGAGACTCTCAAGAGTCTTCTCCAACGCCACAGTTCAAAAGCATCAATTCTTCAGTGCTCAGCTTTCTTTATGGTCCAACTCTCACATCCGTACATGACCACTGGAAGAACCACAGCCTTGACTAGACGGACCTTTTGTCAGCAAAATAATGTCTCTGCTTTTTAATATGCTGTCTAGGTTTGTCATAGCTTTTCTTCCAAGGAGCAAGCATCTTTTTTTAATTTCATGGCTGCAGTCACCATCTGCAGTGATTCTGGAGCCCAAGAAAATAAAGTCTCTCACTGCTTCCATTGTTTCCCCATCTGTTTGCCATGAAGTGATGAAGCTGCCGCAGACTATAAACTATTCAACCCTCACCCTGGGGACTGTGTAATGAAGTTAATTAAGCCCTGCAGCTGGAACAGAGAGACATGGAAAGACGCCCTCAGTTAGTACGGTCTGAGACACTCGGAGGCTGAAATGAGGCCAGAAATCCCAGTGCTAAAAAGGACCCCGAAAGATTGCATGTGATGCGCTCTGCAGACAAGCGGTATGGAGTCACAGGGCCCCAGAGGGCTCTGCCTGGGCCACCTGGAGCTGGGAGGGAGGGCTGCCACCAAGGCAGAAGGCCCACCCTGACCACAGCAGGGCAGCCTGGCTTCTGCCTCAACTGGTATTTCTGTCGTACTCTGACCAAGTCCAGAGGCCTCTGGGGGCATCCTGGGGCCCCGGAAGCCCCGACAGGGACTCCCTGATGCTGGCAAGCTGCGGAAGTTACCTAGTACAGATAACTGTACCAAGTCAGAACCGGAACCAGCCCACAGGCTCCTCCCCGGCCCTGGCGTCCTGCACACGTGCGCCGGGGTCTCGGAACATGGGAGAGGGCCTCTCATCCCCGTTTGCGCCTCCCAAGTCTGCCTGCCAGGGGGCACTGCTGAACCCCACTTCCAGCAGCAATGCCCCGGCACGGCTCAGGCCTCCAGCCAGAGGCCCAGAGGGGCCACTGGGGCAGGCCCCACCCGCCTGCCCACGCCTCTGGAGGGCACAGCCACCCGGGCGCCAACATGGTCAGCCCCAGCCCTGCATCACCACATCTTGCCTTCCTCACACCAAACTCAAAGTCTGCTCTAGAAGAACTGCTTATGAGACACTCAAACCACCCGATTTTTTTTTTTCCTCCAAAACCACATGAGATCTTATGTCTCATGAACTGTCCAATTAAGCAATTTAAGTATCTGCTCTAATCTGTATCATAACACATTACATCACATTATGTTCTCTGACTTCTCTGATTTATAACTCAAGTTCCATGACACCAAAGATGATTATTTCTAGCTTTTTTCCTTTTTCCTACCTAATAAATAGGACGTTTTTTAAACTAAAATGCAATATAAAATACTAATCTCTGAAAATCATGCTGACATAAGTAATTACTATATACCTAAATAATAATAAACTATCATAAAACGTGAAAAACAAATGAGAAGGCAAAGACCATTCTCCTTTAACACTAATTCAATCAGAGAAAGTACATATCCAAGTTGGATATAAAAATAAAAACAATGTGTCATGTCTGAATTACTAACTTCAAAGTTGCAAAATGAACCACACAAAAAATGTAACAATCCAACCCAGCTCCACCAACAAGCCAACTGAAATGCTGTATGAATGGCCAATAAGCACGTGGAAAGGTGCTCAGCATCACTAATCACTAGGGAGAGGACGGCAGAGGGAGCGCAGAGCGGGCCGCCAGGCTCTGGGGTGGGGCCCTGAGGACTTGCCGCCGCGCAGGGACAGAGCTTCGGTCTACAGAGCACAGAGCTCTGGGCGCAGGAGGTGGGGCCACTACCTGGCAGTGTGAGCGTACTTCATGCCACTCTTGTGAGCACTCGGTTAGGACGGTAAATCTTATGTTTGTGCATTAAAGCACAATAAAAGAGAGGGAAATAAAGAACCGCAGGAGGGCTGTTGAAGGAAGAAGAAAGAAGCTGGGAGATGAGAACAATGAAGTGCAGAAGACAAAGACAGAACGGCAGCCCCCACTGTGCCCCACCGTACCTTTCAGCCTGGTGTGGCCATGCAGCAGCGGGTCGGCAGAGACCATGCAGGGCCACCACGGGTAGCCGGACACCTTGGACCACACCAGGTCCCCGACCCCAAACCTCAATGGCTGGCCTTCGTCTCTGCTGTTCGGACAGGACTCTCTCTTAGCTGGAATCTGAAAACGAACAAGAGATACGTCAAGTACCTAGCCCTAAATCCAGCTTCCTATCCACAGAAGACCGAGGGTGAGTCACAGCAGATTCCATACACACACGTGCACACACACCTAAAAAGAAGTGTGCTTTCCCTCACGGCTCCCTCACCGCTTTTAGCTGACAGCCCTGACAGCACTTCATCAAAACTGTTCATCCCCTGCCCTCAGCTAAAAGGCCAGCAAGTACCTGGCACACGGAGGTGCCCGACATTACAAAGGTCTCTGCAGAAACCCACTTCCCTGGCCGGGTGGGAGGCCTTCAGTGGAGCTTCATTCGCAGGCTGGACAAGAATTCTCATGGAATTCATCCTCTGGCCCTCCGCCCCTCCGAGCCCTTGCTTGACAGTCAGTCCTCGGGAGAGAGGACCCCAGCGGGGCCAGGACATCCAAGCCCTGGGCTCTTGGAGCCTCAGCCTCTGCACCTCAGAACCCAGGACAGGAGGAGGCTGAAGGCCTGGCAAGAGCAGCGCCCTCGCCAGGGGGCCGAACACAGTGAAATCGCTGACCGGCTTTAAGCCTCAGTCCCACACGCGTGCACAGAGGTGAGCGCGGTCGCCACGCCCATCGGGGGGTGAGGGCTGGCACAGAGCGGGCGTGTCACACACTCCTACAAATACACCGGCTCTCAGGCTGCTCCACAACGTCCCAGCATCACACTGAGCGTCACCTCAGCCTCGCACCCACGCCCTCAGGACAGGCAGTATTGTCCCCACTCGGAGGGTGCAGCCAGACTCAGAGAGGCAAAAGCAGGTGACTTGCCCAGGCTTTAACAAAATCAACCGGCAGCCTCGTCCCTATAAAGGAGCATGGATCCACCAGGGGGCTTCAAGAAGGGCCATAGCTGCCCAGGCCACCACCGCTGTGATTATGTCAGAGCCGCCCCGCGCCCCCGACCCCAGCGCTCAACAGACACTTTTAAACCCTGAAGGTCTTCATTATTTCACTCTTCCAGGGAAATGTCGGTCCTTTCCTGTCCTATCTGTGGGACCGTAAACAAAATTCCTCACTATAATTTTACACTGATTACTGCAGCCTTGGTGAGAAAAAACCCAAACTGGCCTCAAGCCCCTGCCCCTACTCCTGAAAGCGGGCCTGGAGCTTCGCCTGGCCAGTGCACAGAGGCCTGCCAGACCCTATTTATGCAGACCACCAGCTCAGGAACGGGGCGCCACAAAGCTCTCTGCAGCTCCTCTGCCAGGGTTGAGGTTCCCACCTGTCACTGAAGACTTGTGGCATAAACACCGTGTTTTCGTCCCACATTCCCACCCCATCCTTCGAAGCCTGAACATGCATTCACACGCACTCCAGCAAGGCGCTCCGCGCTGGGGACCAAGAGCATGCAGGCAGGAGGCACGCCCCGTGCTCACTGGGGCAAGCCATTTGCAGGGCCCCTGCAGTGGACAGTGGGCCCCAGGTGGACAGTGACCAAGGGGAGTCCAGGGAGCGCTCCTCAGACAGCACAGACCGAGGAAGCCCCACGGGGTCTCCCACTAACCGCCATCAGGCGGAGAGGAGCTCTGTGAAACAGGACCACCCGAAGGCCCAGGGCTCTGGAACGGCCAGGCCCGGACTCAGAACCTCAGGCAGTCCTCACGCTTCGTCCCCAGGCCTTGGTGCTGCTCAACAGGATGTGAGTGTCCCCATGGCGAGCCCTCAGAGCAAGTGGAGAGCAGGCCACGGGGCCGCACCCCCTCCTATCGCTTCTTACACTCGTGTCCTCCGAGGCCCCCTGCCACCTACCCGGAGCCCCTTGTTCGCAGATACCTTTTTGTCCACGGGATTGGAGACCCTGGACACCAGGGCAGCCTCCCCGCGGCCGTGCTCCAGCAAAGAGCCACGCTGCACACTCCTCTTGCGGCTCCTCCGGGCCTTGTGGTCTGGTCTCTGTCCATCTGCTTCCGAATGGGACACAGCGGCCGCACCGTCGCCACATATGGAGGACTCAAAGAGAGGTTTCCCATTCATGTAGGTTTTGGTGATTTTCAGCTTAATTTCTGGAGAGCCATTTTTGACAGGGGTAGTGTGAGGTGGGGTCCCAAGTCCCTTCACTTCCTGGGATTCAAAACGCAGTTTGGCATCGTGAGCACCAGGCTCTCCATTGAAGACGCGGGAGGTGAGGTCTTTCAGCCTCTCGGCCGGGATGAACGGCAGCGCGTCGTGGCCATTGAACTTCTGCACAACCCCGTCCTGCAGGCCAGCCGAGAGCTGGGCTTTGCTCAGGAACACGGAGCACTCGCGGCTCACATCGCAGCTCGGGGCCTTCCCGTTGGCGCTGCCTAGGACTTCCGGGGCCTGCTTCATCTTCATGCACTTCACCACCTTTGGAGCAGAAAGAGGGCTTTTCCTGACGCTGAATTCCATTCAGCCTAGGTGCCTCCGTCTCAGAACACTGCAGCGTTAGAAAGAGAGGAAAAAAGAAACATCTTAATTTCAAACCTGAGATGAGTACGCCAACGGAACTCTATACATGTGGGGAGTTTCGGGGATTTTGAGGCAATGTACGGGGTTTCCTGCAATTTAGGTCCCAACAGGCAGTTCTAGTATCACAGAAGTGACAGGAGTCATAAACCAACAAAGTGCAAGGACTAGGACGGGTTTTTCGTGGCAGAACACAAAAGTCAGGCGAGGAAAGAAGTCACACCACTGCCCCCCAGCCCTCGGGAAACGGGGCTGCCCTCCACCTGCCGCCAGGGCAGCCCCCGGGGCGGCCAGCGCAGAGCCAGGCCTGGGCAGAGGACAGGAGGAGGGGCCCGAGACACAGGTGAGAGCAGTGCCGGGCAGGGGCTCCAGGCCCACCCACAGCCACTGGGCAGCAAAACTGAAGCCCAGACAGACGGGGAAGGTGGCGGCGGGCCCCTGGCACCAGCCTGGCCCACACTAACCGCGGGGACGAGGGGGCGCAGCCTCGAGGACACTCAGCTCTCCTTGGACGGGGCACACCAAGGACCGCGCACGGCACCCGGGGCCAGATGGGCTGCCTGAGCCCCACAGGCAGAGGGGGCTTCCGCAGGGGCCGCAGCCCCTCACTCGGGACACCCAGTGAAGGCAGCTCACGGGGAACAGGCTGGCGCCCACTCTGCTGGGAAGACCCCCCCAAGACCCCAAGAGCACACCACGACGGCAGCAAGGAGGCCCTCCAAGATGATCTGCCCAGGAGAAGCAGAGCACCGAGACGGAGCGCCCCATTGGGGCGCCCTCGATGGAGAGCACTGCACCGGAGCTCGGCCCCATCACCACCGAGGGGCCGCCACACCGAGACGCCCCCTGGGGGGCCAGCGTGCGGCCGGGCCAGCTCTGTGGGAGCCAGGGACCGGCCCCCCACCCCGAGCACATGCCGGGACCGTCCGCTGTGGCCCAGGTGGGGCTTTTAAGGCAAGTCTGAGTGGGTTCCAGTCCCACTCACATCAGGCTGACTGGACAGAGAGAAGCCGACGACCTCGAGACACAGCAGGGTGCGTGTGGCCGGTGAGCAGAGGACACGGACCCCGCCCAGCCCTAGGGTCCACACGGCCCGTACGCAGGGCCGCAAGCCCACTCTCACGGGCAAACCGCAGCTCTCTGGCAGCCCAGCGGCCAGGACTCTGCGCTCACTTTTGGGATCCTGGGTCCAGTCCCTGCTCGGGAACTGGGACCCCACAAGTCGCACAGTGAGGGCCCTCCTCCACCAAAAACCAAGAGAAAAGATCAAAACCCCAAAGGAAATGCCACAGCACACAGCACCTGTGAGGATGGCTTCCCACTATCAAAACACAGAGAGCAGGGCCTCGGGGGACGCAAGGGGCCTGGAGCCCTGCGCACGGGGGCGGGGCGGGAAGAACGGCGAGCCTTCCTCAGGGCGCACCCGACACACACCCCGGGGGACAGAGGCAGGCACGGGGGGGCATCGGCACCCCGTGTCCATCCACAGAGAGGGGCGTGCTGCAGCCTCAGACGGGAAGGGGAGGTGGACACCTGCCACACACCGACCCCGAGGACGCCACACAGACAGCAGCGCGCCAGTCACAGAAGACGGACAAACACTGCGCGGCCGCATCCTCACGTGTAATCAGATCCCCAGACAGAAAGCAGGACGGCGACGCCAGGACCCGAGGGAGGGCAGGACAGGGAGCCGGTGTTTCAATGGGGGCCAAGCTGCAGGCTCACAGGACACCACCATTCTGTAGGCGATGGCCGCAACGCTGCCTGCCCGCAACACCAGAACTGCACGCTTAAACACGGCTAAGGGGGGACTGCCCTGGGGTCCAGCGGCTAAGACTCCGTATTCCCAACGCAGGGGACCTGGGTTTGATCCGTGGTCAAGGAGCCAGACTCCACACGCTGCAACGAAGAGCTCTTGTGCTACAGCTGAGAGGTCACACGTGCCTCAGCTGAGACCCAGCACAGCCAGAAAACAGTTTCAAGTGGCTAAGACGGCAAATGCTACGAGAATCTTAACCCAGCTGAAAGAAAGAGAGCACTCTTAAGAAGGACGTAATGGGAAACGAGCGCTCTCTCCAGGTGCATCACTCACAATACCCAGGATAAAACTAGGACGCGTGCTCATCTCCTGCAAAAGTGCTAAAACTGTAACTAGCTGTTAAGAACCATCAACAGGAGGATGCGGGAGCCCACCGGAAAAAGACACCCACCGTCCAAAGAGGAAGCAGCAGCCTGCAAGACGGCAGGAGGAGCGCACTCAGGACAGACGCGACGCTACACTCGCCAGTGGGCGGCCCACAGGCTGGAAAAAAGGGCGCCGAAGAAGCGCAAGCACCGCTGTGAAGGCTCTGGGCCCACGTGAGGCTCCCCAGCCCGGGGATCCAGCAAAGGGGCTGGGCATCCAGCCTTGAGGGCCAGTGGAACCTGATTACAGGCCTTCCAGAGGACTGGGGAAACAGACTCCACCACCTCAGTCCAGTCGCTCAGTCGTGCCCGACTCTACGCAGCACGCCAGGCCTCCCTGTCCATCACCAACTCCCGGAGCTTCCTCAAACTCATGTCCATCGAGTCGGGGATGCCATCCCACCATCTCATCCTCTGTCGTCCCCTTCTCCTCCTGCCTTCAATCTTTCCCAGCATCAGGGTCTTTTCAAATGAGTCAGTTCTTCGCATCAGGTGGCCAAAGTATTGGAGCTTCAGCATCAGTCCTTCCAATGAATATTCAGGACTGATTTCCTTTACGATGGACTGGTTGGATCTCCTTGCAGTCCAAGAGACTTTCAAGAGTCTTCTCCAACACCACAGCTCAAAAGCATCAATTCTTTAGTGCTCAGCTTTCTTTATGGTCCAACTCTCACATCCATACATGACTACTGGAAAAACCATAGCTTTGACTAGGCAGACCTTTGTCGGCAAAGTAATACCTCTGCTTTTTAATATGCTGCTACCTCGGTTGGTCACAGATTTTCTTCCAAGAAGCAGGCGTCTTTTAATTTCATGGCTGCAGTCACTGTCCCCGGTGATACTGGAGCCCAAGAAAATAAAGTCTCTCACTGTTTCCATTGTTTCCCCATCTATTTGCCATGAAGTGATGGACCGGATGCCATGAACTTCATTTTTTGAATGTTGAGCTTCAAGCCAGCTTTCTCCCTCTCCTCTTTCACTTTAATCAAGAAGCTCTTCAGTTCATCTTTGCTTTCTTCCCTTTCATAAGGGTGGTGTCAAATGCATATCTGAGGTTACTGATATTTCTCCTGTCAATCTTAATTCCAGCTTGTGCTTCATCCAGTCTGGCATTTCGTATGATGTACTCTGCATATAAGTTAGATAAGCAGGGTGACAATATACAGCCTTGACGTACTCCTTTCCCGATTTGGAACCAGTCTGTTCCATGTCTGGTTCTAACTGGTGCTTCTTGACCTGCACACAGATTTCTCAGGAGGCGGGTACGGTGGTCTACTATTCTCATCTCTAAAGAATTTTCCAGTTTTTTGAGATCCACCCAGTCAAAGGCTTTGGCGTAGTCAATAAAGCAGAAGTAGAGGTCTTTCTGGAACTCTCCTGCTTTTTCTATGATCCAATTGATTTGGCAATTTGATCTCTGGTCCTCTGCCTTTTCTAAATCCAGCTTGAACATCTGGAAATTCTCGGTTCATGTACTGTTGAAGCCTCGCCTGGAGAATTTTGAGCATTACTTTTGCTAGCACGTGAAGTGAGTGCAACTGTGCGGTGGTTTGAACATTCTTTGGCATTGCCTTTGTTTGGGATTGGAATGAAAATTGACTTTTTCCAGTCCTGTGGTCACTGCTGAGTTTTCCAAATTCACTGGCATATTGGGGACAGCACTTTCACAGCATCATCTTTCAGGATTTGCAGTAGCTCAGCTGGAATTCCATCGCCTGCACTAGCTCTGCTCAGTGCTGCTCCCTAAGGCCCGCCTGACTCTGCACTGCAGGGCGTCTGGCTCTGGGTGAGGGTCCCACCGGCGTGGTGATCCGGGTCGTGAAGACCTTTTTGCATAGTTCTGTGTGTTCTTGCCGCCTCTTAGTATCTTCTGCTTAAGATACCTTAATCTCTTCCGCTTAATATCTTGTTAGGTCCCTACCATTTCTGTCCGTTATTGAGCCCATCTTTGCATGAAATGTTCCCTTGGTATCTCTAATTTTCTTGAAAAGATCTCTAGTCTTTCCCATTCTATTGTTTTCCTCTATTTCTTTGCACTGACCACTGAGGAAGGCTTTCTTATCTCTCCCTGCTATTCTATGGAACTCTGCATTCCAGATGGATCTCTCTCCCCTTTTTTCCTTTGCCTTTCACTTGTTTTCTCAGCTATTAAGGCCTCCTCAGACAACCATTCTGCCTTCTTGCGTTTCTTTTTCTTGGGGATGGTTTTGATCACCGCCTCCGCACAATGTCATGAGCCTCCGTCCACGGCTCTTCAGCCATTCTATCAGATCTAATCCCTTGGGTCTGCCACTGTATGCTGTATAATTGTAAGGGACTTGATTTAGGTCATACCTGAATGGTCCAGTGGTTTTCCCCACTGTCTTCAAGTCTGAATCTGGCAATGAGGAGCTCATGATCTGAGCCACCGTCAGCGCCCCGTCTTCTTTTCGCTGACTGTACAGAACCTCTCCATCTTCGACTGCAAAGAATATAATCCATCTGATTTCAGTATTGACCATCTGGTGATGTCCATGTGCAGAGTCATCTCTTGTGCTACTGGAAAAGAGTGTTTGCTATAACCAGTGCGTTCTCTTGGCAAAACTCTGTTAACCTTTGCCCTGCTTCATTTTGGACTCCAAGGCCAAACTTGCCTGTTACTCCGGCCACCTCTTAAGTTTCTACTTTTGCATTCCAGTCCCCTATGATGAAAAGGACATCTTTTTTCTGGTGTTAGTTCTAGAAGGTCTTGAAGGTCATCACAAAACTGTTCAGCTTTGGCATTAGTGGTCGGGGCATAGACTTGGATTACTGTGATACTGAATGGTTTGCCTTGGAAATGAACAGAGACCATTCTGTCATCTTTGAGATTGCACCCAAGTGCATTTTGGACTCTTATTTTGACTGTAAGGGTTACTCCATTTCTTCTAAGGGATTCTATTCTTGCCCACAATAGTAGATATAACGGTCTTCTGAGTTAAGTTCACCTGTTCCGGTCCATTTCAGTTCACTGATTTCTAAAATGTCAGCGTTCACTCTTGCCATCTGACCACTTCCAATTCACCTTGATTCATGGACCTAACATTCCAGGCTCCTATGCAGTATTGTTCTTTATAGCACTGGACTTTACTTTCATCGCCACTCATGTCCACAGCTGGGCGTTGTTTTCAGTTTGGTTGTGTCTTCATTCTTTCTGGAGCTATTTCTCCACTGATCTCCAGTAGCATGTTGGGCACCTACCAACCTGGGAGTTCATCTTTCAGTGTCCTATCTTTTTGCCTTTTCATACTGCCCATGGGGTTCTCATGGCAGGAATGCTGAAGTGGTTTGCTATTCCCTTCTCCAGTGGGCCACGTTTGTCAGAATTCTCCACCGTCACCCATCCATCTCGGGTGGCCCCACACGGCACGGCTCATAGTTTCACTGAGTTAGACGAGGCTGTGGTCCACGTGGTCAGTTGGTTAGTTTTCTGTGATTGTGGTTTTCGTTCTCTCTGCCCTCTGATAAAAAAGGATAAGAGGCTTGTGGAAGCTTCCTGATGGGAGAAACTGACTGGGGGCGAATCTGGGTCTTCTTCTGATGGGCGGGGCTGTGTTCCCTCCCTGTTGTTTGGCCTGAGGCCAAGCTATGCTAGGCATAATGTCAGTAATGGTGCCGTCCTGGGAAAGGGCTTACGCCCACACTGCTGTATTCAGTGCCCCTGACCCCGTGGGCCACTGCCAGCCCACGCCTCCAGCGGAGGCTCCTGGACGCCCCGGGCACGGCTGGCTCCATCTCCTGTGGGGCTCCGTCTCCTATGGGGCGCTGCTCCCCTCTCCTGGTCCTGGACGCCCCCGGGCACGGCTGGCTCCGTCTCCTGTGGGGCGCTGCTCCCCTCTCCTGGGTCCTGGATGCCCCCGGGCACGGCTGGCTCCGTCTCCTGTGGGGCGCTGCTCGCCTCTCCTGGCTCCTGGACGCCCCCAGGCACAGCTGGCTCCATCTCCTGTGGGGCGCTGCTCGCCTCTCCTGGCTCCTGGTGCGCAAGCTTTTGCCTGTGCCCTGCAACGGCCCATCTCCCCGGTCCTGTGGCAGCTCCACAGTCAAGCCCACTGGCCTCCAAAGTCAGATGCCCTGGATGCTCTCAGTGCCCGCCAGAGGAAGACCCAATTTCTCCCTTTGTCAGTCCGTCTCATCGAAAAGCTGACATAAGCTTCTCAGCCTCAGCCATCAGGGCAGACGGAAGAAGCAAGAGAAGCAGTCTCAGAGCAGCTAGAACAAAAGCATATCACAGAAAGTTAATCACGATGAAAAAGCAGAAAGTTATGCCCCAGGTGTGGAGAAGGCAATGGCAACCCACTCCAGTACTCTTGCCTGGAAAATCCCATGGATGGAGGAGCCTGGTGGGCTGCAGTCCATGGGGTCAGGAAGAGTCAGACATGGCTGAGCGACTTCACTTTCCCTTTTCACTTTCACGCATTGGAGAAAGAAATGGCAACCCACTCCAGTGTTCTTGCCCGGAGAATCCCAGGGATGGGGGAGCCTGGCGGGCTGCCATCTATGGGGTCGCACAGAGTCAGACACGACTGATGCGACTTAGCAGTAGCAGCAGCATGCCCCACGTGAAGGGACAAAATAAAACCCCAGAAAAACAACAAAATGAAGTGGAGACAGGCAACCTTCCAGAAAAAGAATTCAGAATAATGATAGTGAAGATGATGCAGGATCTCGAGAAAATGACAGAGACAAAGATTTGGAAAATGCAAGAAATGCTTCCCAAAGACCTAGAAGAGCTAAAGAGCAAGCAAACCCAGAGATGAGCCACACGGGAAGGGGCCATCAGCAAGAACTGGGGCAGAAGAGCTGGAGGACGCGAATGGCCTGGGGGACAGGACAGGGGAAGCCACTGCCACAGAGCGGGACACAGAGAAAAGCACGGAAAGAGATGAAGACAGCCTAAGGGACGCTGGGACAACACAAACGCACCAACATTGGCATTACAGGGGTCCCAGAAGGAGAAGAGAGAGACAAAGAACCTGAGAAAATGTTTGAAGAGATGATAGCTGAAAACTTCCTGAGCGTGGGAAAGGGAAGGGTCAACCAAGTCCAGGGAGCACAGAGTCCCAGGAAGGACAAACTCAGAGAGGGACACAGCCAGACACAGGCCAGCACTACACGCAACACGGGAAAAGCGACAGGTAGCATGCAGGGGAACGCCCATCAGGCTGATTCCCTGAGAGCAGCTCTACAGGTCAGAGGGGAATGGCATGGTACATCTTAGATGGCGAAAGGGAAGCACCTATAACCAAGAATACTCGACCCAGCAAGACTCTCCTTCAGATTCGATGGAGAAATCAAAAGCTTTCCAGACAAGCAAAAAGGTAAGAGAATTCAGCACCACCAGACCAGCTTTAACAACAAATGCAAAAGGGACTTCTCTAGACGGGAAACACAGAGAAGAAGACCTACGGAAAATAATAAACCCAAACAATGAAGAAAACAGTGACAGGATCACACCTATCAATCATTCCCTTAAATGTAAATGGATTAATGCACCAACCAGAAGACACAGACTGGCTGAGTGGGTGGAAACGTGCACGTGTGCACCTCCACTCACCACAACACTCCACTTGACCCCCAAACTGCACACAATTAGTTTACAGTGTTAAGCTAATCACGTTCCCATTATGGCTTGCAATTGTGATTATCTTTTACTTTCTGTTTGGTTATTAATTGAGAAGAGCTATGACCAACCTAGACAGCATATTAAAAAGCAGAGACATTAACTTTGCAGACAAAGGTCCGTCTAGTCAAAGCTATGGTGTTTTCCAGTACTTAGGTATGGACATGAGAGTTGGACCATAAAGAAAGCCGAGCACCGAAGAATGATGCTTCTGAACTGTGGTGCTGGAGAAGACTCGAGAGTCCCTTGGACTGCAAGGACATCAAACCAGTCAATCATAAAGGAAATCAGTTCTGAATATTCACTGGAAGGACTGATGCTGAAGCTGAAGCTCCAATACTTTGGACACCTGATGTGACTCATTGGAAAAGACCCTGATGCTGGGAAAGACTGAAGGTGGGAGGAGATGGGAACAACAGAGGATGAGGTGGTTGGATGGCATCACTGACTCGATAGACATGAGTTTCAGCAAGCTCCAGGAGTTGGTGATGGGCAAGGAAGCCTGGTGTGCTGCAGTCCATGGGGTCGAAAAGAGTCGAATATGACTGAGTGACTGAACTGAACTGATTGTGAAACCCGATTGCAAAAACTGATAAACATCTTTTACTACTATGATTATGTAATTACTCAATACCATTGTATCATGATTGGTCAGTAGAAAAACAACAGAACTCTATATCACCAAAACTAGGATCTAACAGGAAAACCTGTTATCACTGTTTAAAATCCAGATGTATTACAGAACTATCTTGAAGTTCTTTTGGAAAATACAAATGTTCAGCTATTGCTTTTTCCCTCCAGACTTCAGATATGTTTCTAATGAGCAGCCATGTTTAAAAACAGCTCAGCTGTATGATGACCTTTTACTTTTATCCAGTTTGTTTCACTTTTTCTATTTCATATGCATCTGAAACATAGTAAGTTAACTATACTTCAATAAAATGCATATATTATAAAAACAAGAAACTTGAAAATGGATCAGTAGAAATGGTCTTTAAAAAAGAGTAAAAATAAATAAAAAGAAAGGAAGAAACAGGGCCTCAGGGATCCGTTTTGTTGTTGAGTCGCCCAGCTGTGTCCGACTCTGCGACCCCGCAGACTGCAGCACGCCAGGCCTCCCTGTCCATCACCAACTCCCGGAGCTTCCTCAAACTCATGTCCACCGAATCGGGGATGCCATCCCACCATCTCATCCTCTGTCGTCCCCTTCTCCTCCCGCCTTCAATCTTTCCCAGCATCAGGGTCTTTTCAAATGAGTCAGTTCTTTGCATCAGGTGGCCAAAGTATGAGAGCTTCAGCATCAGTCCTTCCAATGAATATTCAGGGCTGATCTCCTTGCAGTCCAAGGGATTCTCAAGAGTCTTCTCCAGCACCACAGTTCAAAGGCATCCATTCTCCAGTGCTCAGCCTTCCTGTCTGTCCAGCTCTCACACCCACCCATGACTGCTGGAGAATCATAGCTCTGGCTATACGGGCCTGTGTAGGGAATCTCTCTCGTACTGTCTACAGCTGACGTCCAGTGTTAGAACTAGACAGAGTTCTAATACTCTGCCTAGGTTTGTCATAGCTTTTCTCCCAAGCAGCAAGCATCTTTTAATCTCGTGGCTGCAGTCACCATCTGCAGTGATTTTCGAGCCCAAAAAATAAAATCTGTCACTGTTTCCATTGTTTCCCCATCTATTTGCCGTGAAGTGATGAGACTGGATGTCATGATCTTCATTTTTTGAATGTTGAGTTTTAAGCCAGTTTTTTCACTCTCCTCTTTTTCATCAAGAGGCTCTTAATTCTTCTTCACTTTCTGCCATAAGGGTGGTGTCATCTGCATATCTGAGGTTATTGATATTTCTCCCGGCAATCTTGATTCCAGCTTGTGCTACAGACCAACATCAAAGGGTCTGGATTCCCACTCCTACCCAGAGGAGAGGGAAGAAACAATGAGATAGAAAAAAACATTTGGGAAAAATTAAACAGAAAGCTTTTCAGATTCAGTGAGACATAAATTCAGAGATTCAAGAAGCTCAGCAAATCTCAGCAGAAGTGAAGTGAACTGAACTGAAAGTGGCTCAGTTGTGTCCAACCCTCTGCAGCCCCATGGACTATATATATATATATACACAGTCCATGGCATTCTCTAGGCCAGAATACTGGAGCAGGGAGCCTTTCCCTTCTCCAGCGGATCTTCCCAACCCAGGGATCGAACCCAGGTCTCCTGCATTGCAGGTGGATTCTTTACCAGCTGAGCCACCAGGGACGCCCAAATCTCAGCAGGATATGTGTAAAAGAAGCCACACCCAGCTCCCAGCTCCCAGCGCAGCGCCACCTCCCGCACCAATATAAAGAAAAACCCTGAAGGGCAGAGGGGGAAAAAAGGTCCATTAAATACACAACAATGACATGGATGGTCATTCACTTCTCATGAGAAATAGAAGCCAGCCATGATTAGAGTAATGGGGGGGAAGAAAAAAATCGTCCACCCGGTATCTGATATCCAGGAAAAATATTCTGTAAGAATGATGACTACATACGTTTTAAAAGAAATACCAGTTAGGAAGTTGCTGCCATCAGGTCTTCACTATGAGAAATGCTAACAGGAGTCCTTGCGGTTGATGAGGAATGAGAGCAGAGTGACACTGGGGCCTTTAGGAAGGAACGAAGGGCACCAGGAACGGTGCGCGCGAGTGAGGCCTCTGTCCCTCGGCTTCTGAACACTCGCATGACTGCAGAAGGCGCAACGCCGCGCTACAGCCACACAGACGCGGCAGACCCCAGCTGCAGCCCCGCGCTCCCACCCAGAGGCCCTGCCGAGCCCCAGGCAGCCTGTGCGAGTGAAGGACGCGAACGGCAGCCCTGGGCAGCGCAAAGCTCAGACCGCGACACCAGGAGACAGGGCCGACAGACGTGACCAAGAGGTCAGTCGCCAACACTCAGGTCTGGAATACTCACACGAAGATTCAGACTTCTGGCTCCCCTCAGGATTTCATGCCAGGCCTAGGGAGGCATGACCTGTATGTGAACCACATTTTCAAGACTACCTGCTCCTGCTGGAATTTCCAAGTCCCTCTTACATCTTCGCATGCATCAGACACAGCTCCTAAGCGTCTGGCCTGTGCAGGCCGCGTCTGCGGCTGGCGAGGGTGCATGCAGCAGACACAGCTCCTAAGCGTCTGGCCTGTGCAGGCCGCGTCTGCGGCTGGCGAGGGTGCATGCAGCAGACACAGCTCCTAGGCGTCTGGCCTGTGCAGGCCGCGTCTGCGGCTGGCGAGGGTGCATGCAGCAGACACAGCTCCTAGGCGTCTGGCCTGTGCAGGCCGCATCTGCGGCTGGCGCTCCCCCTCGCGCACGTGCCTGTTTCTCTGTGCATCCGGCCTGCATCCCTCCCTCACCTGGAAACTGCGGGCCGCTCACTACTCTCCAGGATCCCATCTGGGACGACGCCTGAAGGCACGGCCCCCTAGAGAGGGTCCACTCTCACGCCCACCACAGCACTGACCACTGACTTATCTTTCAAGGAGTTTTCATTTTTTACCAAGGTTATACCAATAAGTTAGAAAATCTTTCATTCTATCTAGCACTCCAAGAAAAACATAAAACCCAACCAAGAGGCAGAAAACCTGCAAAGCCCACAAAAACCACGGAAGAACGGCCCAGAGGGCTTCCCTGGCTCAGTGGCCCTCAATCGAGGGAGAGGGACAAGCTTTAAAAGCAGAACAGCACGAAGAACAACAGGACCCACGTGCACACCCGCCCGTCCAGCACGGCAGCTTCCAGCATTGCGCCAGCCTGCCCCAAGTTGCTCTGGCACAAAAGACCACCTCTGGACAATGTGCGCCTCCAGCCGAGGACCGGCAAGACGGGCTCAGGGCACCCGGGGCCCCAGGCAAGAGAAGCCAGGCTCAGCCCAGCAGGCTGCCTACCGCCTGCCACACACCCGCAGCAGCGTCCTGGGGCTCTGGTTCTCCGTGCCCACAGCACCCACCGGGACCCCCAAGTCCAACAGCTAGAAGCCAGACACAAGCTCCCAGCGCAGCGCCACCTCCCGCAGGCCCGGGACAGGGTGACTGTCCAAACACAGATGGCCTCTGCCTGTTCAGGAAGCCCAAGTCCCACTCAGTCCCACCATCAGTTCACAAGCCACCCTTCCAGGCTACGGAACACACCCAGGAGCGGAGAGCTGCCGCTCGGGGTCTGCAGGCCCAGAAATGCTGCCACGCTGGGCCTGCGGTTCCGCCAGCACAGCTGATTCCCGCTGTGTTGATATAAAACCAGGCACAACCCAGTCTTCCCAACCGCTGCGTGTCACTCATCCCGCAGATACAGCATTCCTACTGCCTAACTTACTCCACAACATGGAAAGGACGGCGCTTCCCCAACATCACCACAGAAGGCCGGATCCCTCTCCCGCCACAACCAGATAAGTAGTGCAAAGAGAAGCCATCGACCAAGATCGCAGAGCAGGACCGCAAGAAAATGACAACACAGCAGCAAACCAAGCCGTTATTACCATGCGCATTAAAGTAAGGCACCACAGCTACAGAGCGCTCATTCACAAATGGCGGTCCGACAGCACGGCGAGCTCCGCTGCCGCTTAACACGCTTCAGGACATTTCTGGTGAGGACACCAAACTATCACTTTTTTTAAAGAAAAAAAAGTGAGCTATGGATATCACCTAATTCAGAACAAGAGAAGGTAATCTCCAGATCTAGAAATGAGGCGGGAAGAGCAAGGAGCCTCCGGGCACGGCAGCAGATGACAGGACAAAGGCCTCCGAGCCGGGCCTGGAGCAGCGGGCAGGGCCAGGTGGGCGCCCGGCCCCGGAGCGCTGCGGGCTCAGCGGGCGCAGAGCGCGGGGCCGAGGCCTGGGCCAGCCTCGGGCTCCACCACTGCCTCCTCTCGGCAAGTGACCGCCCCCGCGCTCCAGCTCCTGGGGACTGAGCGCCGGCCTCACCACGATCCGCGGTCAGAGCGCTGTGTGCTGAGCCGCTCCTCCAGCCAGCCCAGGGCTGGGCCCACAGCAAACACCCCCGGAGGCCCCCGGAGAGACAGTCACCCTCCAAAGCTGTCTTGGAAGGCAGTGGGGGCCCAAACCCCGAGTCAAGAAACAAACGGTGGGCCTGGGAGCAGCGACATTGCGCAGCCCTGCCAGGCAGCTGGGGTCGCTCAGGGGCTTCTCCACCCCAGAGCCGGCCCGGGGGCGCGCCCCGCGGAGGACCGCAGGGAGAGCAGCCACTCCAGGCTGCTCAGCATGGCCAGGATCCACCACACTGACGGCACCAGCTGCCCGAGCGGATGCGGAGCAGCAGAAGTCTCCTCACTGCTGCTGGGAACACACTTTGGTGCTTGCTCACAACCCTGAAGATACTCTCATCACACGATCCAGCAATCCCACTCCTTGGAACTTACCCAAGGGAGCTGAAAACTTACATGCACAGAAAAGCCTGCACATGGAGTTCACATCAGTGTCATTTCATCATTGCCAAAACCTGGAAGCAATCAAGGTGTCCTTCAGCAGGTGAATGAAGCGATAAACTGAGATCCTCAGGTGATGGAATATGATTCAGCCTTAGAAAGGAATGAGGTGTGAGGCATGCTGCAGCCCGGACACAGCCCGCACGCGTTGCTCTAAGCGAGAGACACCGCCCACAGGAGGCCCAGGGCTGCGTGGCCCCGCTTCTTGTTTGGGCCTCCCACACAGCTTGCTGTAGCTCAGCTGGTAAAGAATGCACCTGCAGTGTGGGAGGCCCGGGCTCCATCCCTCAGTTACAAAGATCCCCTGGAGAAGGGAACAGCTATCCACTCCGATACTCTGGTCTGGAGAATTCCACGGCTGTATAGTCCCTGAGGTCACAAAGAGTCCGACGCAGCTTCCACTTTTTCACACAGCTTGCAGGATATTAAGTTCCCCAACCAGAGGTTGAACCCATGCCCTCAGCAGTGAAATTGCAGAGTCCTAACCAGGGGACTTCCTCAGTGATCAATGCAATGAAATAGAGGAAAACAACAGAATGGGAAAGACTAGAGATATCTTCAAGAAAATCAGATACCAAGGGAACATTTCATTCAAAGATAGGCTCAATAAAGGACAGAAATGGTATGGATCTAACAGAAGCAGAAGATATTAAGAAGACATGGCGAGAATACACAGAAGACCTGTACAAAAAAGATCTTCATGACCCAGATAATCACAATGGTGTGATCACTCACCTCGAGCCAGACATCCTGGAATGCAAAGTTAAGTGGGCCTTAGGAAGCATCACTATGAACAAAGCTAGTGGAGGTGATGGAATTCCAGCTGAGCTACTTCAAATCCTAAAAGATGATGCTGTCAAAGTGCTGCACTCCATATGCCAGCAAATTTGCAAAACTCAGCAGTGGCCACAGGACTGGAAAAGGTCAGCGTTCATTCCAATCCCAAAGAAAGGCAATGCCAAAGAATTTTCAAACTACCTGACACCTGCACTCATCTCACACGCTAGCAAAGTAATACTCAAAATTTTCCAAGCCAGGCTTCAGCTATCCATGAACCGTGAAATTTCAGATGTTCAAGCTGGATTTAGAAAAGGCAGAGGAACCAGAGATCAAATTGCCAACATCCACCGGATCATAGAAAAAGCAAGAGAGTTCCAGAAAAACATCTATTTCTGTTTTATTGACTTCACCAAAGTCTTTGACTGTGTGGATCAGAACAAACTGTGGAAAATTCTTCAAGAGATGGGAATATCAGACCACCTGACCTGCCTCCTAAGAAATCTGTATGCAGATCAAGAAGCAACAGTTCAAACTTGCTATGGAACAACAGACTGGTTCCAAATAGAAAAAGGAGTATGTCAAGGCTGTATATTGTCACCATGCTTGTTTAACTTATGTGCAGAGTACATCATGAGAAACGCTGGGCTGGATGAAGCACAAGCTGGAATCAAGATTGCCGGGAGAAATATCAATAACCTCAGATATGCAGATAACACCACCCTTATGGCAGAAGTGAAGAACTAAAGAGCCTCTGGATGAAAGTGAAAGAGAAGAATGAAAAAGCTGGCTTAAAACTCAACATTCAGAAAACTAAGATCATGGCATCCAGTCCCATCATTTCATGGCAAATAGATGGGGAAACAATGGAAACAGTGACAGATTTTATTTTGGGGGCTCCAAAATCACTGCAGATGGTGAGTGCAGCCATGAAATTAAAAGACGCTTACTTCTTGGAAGAAAAGCTACTGACCATCCTAGACAGCATATTAAAAAGCAGAGACATTACTTTGCCAACAAAGGTCCATCTAGTCAATGCTATGGTTTTTCCAGTGGTCATGTATGGATGTGAGAGTTGAACTATAAGGAAAGCTGAGCACCACAACTGATGCTTTTCAACTGTGGTGTTGGAGAAGACTCTTAAGAGTTGCTTGGACTGCAAGGAGATCAAACGAGTCAATCCTGAGGAAATCAACCCTGAATACTCATAGGAAGGACTGATGCCGAACCTGAAACTGCCATACTTTGGCCACCTGATGCAAAGAATTGACTCATTTAAAAAGGCTCTAATGCTGGGAAAGATGAAAGGCGGGAGGAAAAGGGGACGACAGAGGATGAGATGGTTGGTGGCATCACCGACTCCATGGACATGAGTTTGAGAAAGCTCTGGGCGTTGGTGATGGACAAGGAGGCCTGGCGTGCTGAAGTCCATGGGGTGGCAAAGAGTCGGACACGACTGAGCGACTGAACTGAACTGAACCACTGGACCAGCAGGGAACTCCCTGACTGCACTTCTATGAGGTCCCGAGAGTAATCGAGTCCATAGAGACAGGAGCACTGACGGAAAGGCAGCTTGCAAGGGGAGGCGAGAGGGTGAAGAGCTGGTGCTCAACCGGGGCCAGTGCCCGCCTCACAGGGCACGGAAGTCCTGAGGCAGGTGGCAGTAACAGGTGCTCAGTGATGCGGGCGCACTCAGTGCCCCTGAGCTGTGCGTGTGAGGGTGGTGAAGACGGTACCTGTTTGCACACGCACACGTGTGAAGGACGTTCTGCTTTTGCACATGCACACGTGTGAAGGGTGTTCTGCTTTTGCACACGCACACGTGTGAAGGATGTTCTGCTTTTGCACACGCACACGTGTGAAGGACGTTCTGCTTTTGCACACGCACACGTGTGAAGAACGTTTTGCTTTTGCACATGCACACATGTGAAGGACGTTTCGCTGTCAGGGAGTCTACATTCCCCTGGAGTTCCAGGAGAAACTAGGAAGGATGGGGGAAAGGCAATTTTCAAAAGGATACTGATGGAAATTTTTCCAGAGATGAAACAAAACTTAAGTATTCAGATTAAAAAGGGCACCCAGGGTTCTGAGCAAAATAAACAGAAACACACACTTTTGTGAACATGAAGGACAAAAAGAAAATCTTCAAACCTAAGTCCCCATAAAGAATAAGTTAATGGACAGACTTCAGCACGAGGGGAGGAACAGAAACACAGGCTTTGTGCGGCCTCAGCTGAGAGGAGCAGATGGCGGAGCCTCTCCAAAGTGTTCAGGGAAGAGAGAGTCTCTCCTCTAAACTATTACCAAGCACGCGCCAAAGCGTATATTCAGACATGCGAAAACTAAGGCAGTTTAATACACATATTCCTTTCACAGAACAAATGCTAAAAGACATGCTAGAGCAAAACTACAGACCCAGAAGGAAAAGCAGGACGCAGGAAGTAAGCGGGGAGTGGATTTAGAACAAACGTGAGGCTTCCTTTCTCACATTTACCTACACTCCTTAGAGAAACCCCAACTAAAATGACCGTCGAGAACTTCAGGGACTTCCCCGGTGGTCCAGTGGTTAAGAATGTGCCGTGCAACGCAGGCGATGAGGGTTCGATCCCGGGTCGGGGAACTAACACCCAGCATGCCGCGGGCCAACTAAGCCCACGCAGCCCAGTGCCTCAGCAGGGCCTGTGGCCGCAACAAAAGACCCACACGACGCAATACAGATCGGACGCAGCCAGATAAACAAGCAAGCGTTTTCAGAGAGAAGTTCAAGTGAAGGGTCGATCCACAAGGACAAAGACAACGGAGAAGAGAGTCCAGAGAGCGAGCGTGGCGAGGCTGAGGGAGAGTCACCTCTCCGGGAGGCAGGCTGCTGCTGCCGCCGCAGGGAGGCTGGCGGCTTAGGGTGCCTCTCGTCTACAAAGCCTTTCCCTTTTAAAATGTCTAAAAACAAAATGCAACAAACAGTCATTATGAGAGAAAAGAAAACCGTGATGCCGTTACAGTGAAAACTGAAAACATGTTAGTTAAAGCAGAAACTAACAGCTCAGAGTGACGAATGGTTTTCCACGGGGAGCGAGGGGAGGGTGGGGGGAGCCAAGCATCGCGGCCTTGTGTAACAAGCTCTGAAGATGGCGTAACCCACTCCACGCACATCACACAGGCTCCACGGCAGGCGCTGGCACAGCAAGCGGCTGGGGAGGCCACACGGAACAGAGGAGGGGTGTCCACGATGAAGGGAAAAGCACCATCCCCAAAGAAGTGCCCAGATGACCGACAGCGTTTAGAACCAGTCAGTGCGCACAGGCCCGGTTCCAACATGCGGAAGCAGAGCGGTAAACAAAGCACACACCTGTTCTTGGGGAGCTGATACTCCAGAGGGGGCAACGGAGGGTCTAAAGTGCAGACCGGGACAGGGGACGGCCTGGGGGAGGGTGGAAGGGTGGCGGAAGAGTGTCCTCCCTGCGCTCAGGACGCCTCGGCGCACACCCTCCTGAAGCTCCCAGGTGCAGCTGGCAGCCTGCGGAGCCCATGCTGCGACGCTGGGCCGAGTCCCCGGGGGCAGGCTCAGTGCCAGACAGCAGGCAGGCCTCCCCCAGAGCCCAGCGAGGCACCAAGCTCGTCACTCGTACAGAAGCAGAAGAGAGGCTCAAATGGAAAGGTCAAGTCTGCAAGCACGGCGGAAGCAGGCACACACACTCCCTGACACTCCCTTGCTCTCCACCTTTCTGCACAAGCCTCCCTGGAACAGGCTGGCCCCACCTTCGCGGAACGACCACAGGATGCCCCGTCTCAGGGCAAAGAGCTCCGTGTGGAGCGCTGGGATCAGCACGGAGTCTGCCGCAGAGCAGGGGCTGAGGACGCAGCAGCTCGCCACTCTGCCAGACTCTCTGCTGAGAGGCTTTCCTCCACGGAATGGAGAACTGACTCACGGCCGAGGTTTTGCTCCTTCTGCAGACAGTCAGGCCTCTGTGACGGACCTGCCCCTCGTTTTGTGCTCGCTTCAGGGGAGCGCGGCACACAGGCCAGCTCGAGGCCAGCCCTGGGCGCACTCTGCCTGTGGCCCAGCCCTAGCCTTGCGCGGACACACAGGCCAGCGCCGCCCCCGGCCCCAGGCCTGCTTGTCCTCTCGTCTCCGTGCAGAGCGGGAAACCTCGGGACCCCTCGCACTCTGCCAGGGATGGAAGACAGAGCAGCCGCAGCTGGGAACAGTCAAGAAGCCCCCCAACTGCCACGGGAACCAGCAGCCCCACTGCTCGGATCCACCCCAGAGAGAACGAAAAACACATGCATACAAAAACCTGCACAAGGATTTTCACAAAACTATCTTTAAAAAGGAAAAAAAAAACAACGCCATGCCCTGACAACTGATAAAGAGATGAAATCAGAAGTGATCTGGACTCTCCTGGAGTCCAGGGGCTAGGACTCCACGCTTCTCCTGCCAGGGGCCCAGGTTTGAGCCCTGGTTGGGGGACCTACGATCCCACAAGCCGCCTGGCAGGCGGAAAAGCGGACCCTGCCATACAACGGGATATTCAGTCATAGAAATGAAATGCTGGCACACGCCGTCACACGGACAAACCTCAAGGCTTCAGAAACACCACTGCGCTGAAGAAGCCAGTCACAGAAAGCCACGCACCACACGGCTCTCTTTCTATGGCACGTGTAGAACAGGAGAGTCCAGAGGCGGAAAACAGAGGAGCGGCTGGGGGCATGCAGGAAGGGGGGGTGACTGCTCGGCAGGCACTGGGCTCCCTACTGGGGTGACAAAAACATTCAGGGTTTAGACACTGGTGATGGTTACATTAACACTGACAATGTACCAAAAAAACCACCACATATATGCTTCAAAAGAGCTTAACTGATTAACCACCACATATATACTTCAAAAGAGCTTAACTGATTAATTTTATGTTAATTTTTAAACTATCAAATCTTTTCTGAGTAGGAAAGGCATTGTCATACTAAGATGTATCATCCACTTATCTGTAAGGCATTTTCTATTTTCCCTCTAAAATGTGCCTTACAAGGCATATAGCAGGGCACCTGGGAGCAAGTCTGAAGACCAAAGTCCCAACCGCCCCACCCACAGCCTGGCAGCCAGTGGGAGAAGTGGAGCGCACTCAAAGGACAGGGGCGCCGGAGCGGCAGACTGCAAAACAGCCCGCTGAGGCCACCTGCCCGGACCCTGCCGGTGGGTCCCGACCCATCGGCCCTCGGCAAAGCCCCCACCCAGAGCCCCGCCGGCAGCTCCTGGACCTCCATCTCAACAGTGGGCCTGCATCGAGGGCCATCAGGCATCTGGGGAAAATTTAACTTGAGAGGTAAGAATATAAAAGCAAAAGAAAGCTAGGGATCTAGACGACACACGAGAGGGCAAGAGAGCGCACCAAGCACACACACTCGTCCTCCAGGGCGGCACGCTCAGGCCACCCCGGAGCCTGGGCGCCTCCAGGAGGAGGTTAGGCGGCTGGGGCACAGCAGCGGAGGGGCTTTCACACTACACTTTTCAACTCTGAAGCATGTGAACATATTATCTAATCACAGTTTTTCTTTTGATTTTTAAAGGAACATTGTGAAAATGTAAAAATATTTCCAAAATAATTAAAAAATCACTGCTCTCTCTGCAACTGCATTCCACAACCACTAAGGGGACAAACAGAGAGACCCAGATATCATGGTTCCTACAGAACTGCCAGAGCAGGAGAAAGGGGGGATGGAGGCAGGAGAGGAGCTGGAAGGAGAAGACAGACGAGGGGAGGAGGAAGAGGAAGGGGAAGGGAAGCAGCAGCCCAGCAGAAACAGCAAAAACCTGAAGGCCGCGCTAACAGAACACCCATGTGGCACGAGCTCCAGGAACAGGAGAGTTTAAAATTCTGCAAGAGACCGGAGCCGACATTCCTCCACAGAAGACACACAGATGGGCCACAGGCAGGAAAGACGCTCAGGAAGCGCAAATGGAAGCAGGATGCGCCTCCACCTCACACCTGTCAGAACAGCTATCCTCAGAGAGAGACCACAAGCGCTGGTGAGGACACAGGGAAAAGGGAGCCCCTGTGCACGGCTGGTGGGCATGCGAGCCGGCGCACGGCTGCGGGGAGAGAACAGAGTCCTCAGGGGTGGAAGCCAGAGGTGCTGCGGGATGCAGCAAGCCCACCTCTGAGGACGCGCCAGACAGGAGCGAGCCAACACCGCAGACGTGCGCGCCCGCAGGCTCGCGCTCTGCAGCGCCACTCCCACCAGTCCGCACGCGGGGACAAACGGAAAAAGAAAATGGGGTTTAGGGGCTCCCCTGGCGGTCCAGCGGCTGAGACTCCATGCTCCCAACGCAGGGGCCGGGGCTCAGTCCCTGGTGGGAAACTAAGATCCCGCGCGCCACACACGGTGGCCAAAAGGAAGGAGGGGGCTCACGTGTGTGGTGGGGTGGGAGACTATTCACCCATTAACACGGGGCTTCTGCCACGTGCACAGGGGTCAGCCCCGAGGACGTCCCATCAGAACGCTGCGTGCTCTCACCTATAGGTGAAGTCTGAAATCAAGGTCACACTCGAGAAGCAGAGGGTAGGATGGGCGGCTGGCTGCCAGAGGCTGCGGGGCAGGAGAAGCGGAGCGCTGCTGCCAAAGGGGCGGGCATTCGTTTGTGAGAGGGGCAAGTTCTAAAGACGCGCAGGCCAGGACTATGATCGGAGCCCCCGGCTTCGCGCCGAAACTTGCCAGGAGAGAAAACGTGAAGCATGCCCGCCCCACACACGAACGGGAGCTGAGGGTGGAGACGGCTGTGTTAACTCCATCAGAGTGGCCGCTTCCCAGTGCACATGGGGGGTCAGACCCTTACACTGCACACGGGTTTCCAGTTCTGATTCTTCCTCTCTTCCAGGTTCACTGAGATGCATACCGTCCTGCAGCTCTGTATGGTCTCAGGGCTTCCCAGATGGCACAGCTGTAGAGAGTCCACCTGCCAATTCAGGAGACGCAAGAGACTTTGGGAAGATCCCCTGGAGAAGGAAATGGCATCCTAATCCAGTATTCTGGGCCGGAAAGCGCCATGGATGGAGAGCCCAGGGGCTACAGTCCAGGGGTCACGGAGAGTGGGACGCGGCCGAGCATGCACACGCACTGCGTAAGCTGCAGGGGTGGGCACGACGACTCTGATACACACAAGGAAATGACCTCCACGGTAAGTCAGCGAACGTCCATCACCTCACAGACACATGCGATGAGAATTCTGAGGCTCACTCTCAACCCCACATACAGCACAGAGGCGCCGACCATACGCACCGTGCGGCACGTCACACGCCTGGACACTGGACGCCAAAACGCTCAAGCAGCTTGTCAATTACACTGTAACAAAGCTGGGGAGAAACGTAAATAAGTGGAGTCAAGACTTCTAAAAATTAGGAAAGCAATAAGATACCCAGAATCAAGAGGTTGAAGAGACCCACTGAGCAGTCCACAGGATGAAGACAAAAGAGGCCCCGTGGTTTGGGGTGAAGGTAGGTGAGAGGCCAGAATCGGCGATCTTGGTAGCCTCAGTCATCTTAAAAAAAGAAAACACCCGTGAAAAACCCCCAAATAATGAAGCAGCATGGTCAGATTTCTCAGCTATTTTCATTTTTGGGTACATTGCTCAGCTTGTGGGATCTTACTTCCCTGGCCAGGGACTGAACTCACGCCCTCAGGAGTGAGAAGAAGGTGTCCTAGCCACTACGCAACCACGGGATTCCCACCTCCAGGTTTTTGAGAGAAACTATTTTCAATCTAAATTACGTATCTAGACAAGCTATCAATCAAGTTTAAGCACAGAACAGATCATTTTGGCATGCAAGGTCTCTAAAAACGTTGCCTCCCACACTTTCTGAGATAACCCCCAAAAGACTACCACCGAGACAGGAAGGCAAACCATGGGGGACATGAGGCCTAAGGGGCGGGTGGTCCCCGCAGAAGACGAGCGCCTTGCAGCCGTGGCACGGGCCTAGGAAGTCCCTACGGGAGCAGGAAGACAAACAGTTCCAGCAGAAAGGCTCCCCAAGGGAAAAATGCGTACCTGACCATCTCAAAAGGCTTTTTACACAACTCACCTGGAAAACCTGAGCCTGCATTAGCAACAGATGCATGGAAAACTAAGCAAATAGGAAAAGAAAACAACTTACTAGGAAAACAGTGTTCAGCTAAACAATAGAACAATTAATAAACATTCATTCAAACCAAGAATCGTTGGAACCCCTGGCGTCCAGTGCTAGGGGTCCGCACTTCCACTGCCAGGTTTAATCCCTGGTCAGAGAACCAGGGCCCCACAAGTCCCAGTGCAGCCAAAGACGGAACAAAATGCCAGAGATAAACAGAGAAGAACTGTTGAAACTGCGGGATATTAGGTGGGAGGGGGGTTATGGGGGGACACATGTATACCCATGGCTGATTCATGTCAATGTATGGCAAAAAACCATCACAATATTGTAAAATAATTAACCTCCAATTTAAACAAATTAATTTTTTAAAATTAAAAAATAAAACAGTCAAACAAAACCTGTGGCATATTAAAGATGGCCAAAACTTCTTTGCCATTCCCCCACCAAGAGATACTGTCTGTTCCTCCACATCCTTGACCCTGGCCCAGGCCTGTGGCTGCTCCCAGCTGCACACAGCAAGAGCGCTGGTCAGGCCGGAGCCACCTCCCCCCGGAAAGGACTGGCAGGGCCCCCCTGGTGCCCGTGGCCACGCCCCTGGGCTTCCCCTGCGGGCACGGGTCCAGGCCTTGGCTGGGGAAACTAAGATCCTACAGGCCACACAGTCAAAAAACAAAGAAACCAAATGCATCCTTTTTCTTAAGGTGTTTTTATAAATAAATAAAAGGCTTGTCCACAGGGGAGCCCCTTGACCGCCGAGTGGTTAGGACTCCGGGCTGCCACTGCCGTGGGCCAGTTTCAAGCCCGGGTAGCGGACCTGAGATCCCTCAAGCCGCGTGGTGCAGCCAAGAAATAAGCAGAAAGCAAGAGGACTGGCGGCTACAGCTCCTGCGGCAGGAAACAGCCACCATGCTGCGAGGAGGCCCAAGCTGCATCCAGGGCGGCCCGCGCCAGGGAGAGCGGCGGACCCGGGCCAGCAGCCCCCAGCGACGGGCACCGCGGGAGTGACCCAGACCGACAGCACGCTGGCAGTGACAGGTGGGCCCTGGCACGCAAGTCCACACTGGAAGACTGTAAACACACACCGCTGTGCTCTCAGCCACGCGCTCTGGGGAAGCGCACCAGGAAGGTGCAGACAGCCGGACACCGCTGGACTCAGAAGACCAGGGAAGGGGAAGCAGGGTGGAAAGACGCTAAATCCGTATCTCCTGAGGACAGAACTGAGCACGTAACACACAAGCCTCAAAGTTCTCAGCTCCATAAAATCGGCAAGTTTTTTTACTAGACAGATGTAAGAACCAGCTGAAAGAGCAGAGCAGCCGTCTCCTTGGAACAGTCACCTAGACTGCTCATTTTGTTCTGACCCTCACAGAGGAAGCTGTCTTTAGGGCACCTGGTTCAGTCTGATGAATGAGAAGCAAGCAGGAAACATATACCTAAACATCTGGTTGGTAAAATTACAGTTATCTAAGTTTCCTTCCACCTTTCTAATTCATACAAATCTCTCATGAAGCGTACTCTGATCGCAAGAAACAGACGTTCTGGCTGCACCAGCTCTGATGCAGCAGGCGGGTCTCCGGCTGCGGCGTGTGGGCTGCCGCTCCGGACCAGGGACGGCCGCGGCCCCCGACACTGGGCGGGCCGAGTCCCAGCCACTGGACCCCCGCGGAAGTCCCCGGTCATCTAACTCCTAGTGCTGCCTGAGCTTGCTGTTTCGCCTTGATGATCTGTCAAGGAACTGCATGCCCTCAAAAAGAAGCTTTCCATAAACTCTAGGCTGGAATGCACAACTGTTTCTGCTACCTCACTCCCGTGCTGGGAACTCACAGAGGGAGGGGAGGGGAGGAGGCGCCAGGCCTCGGGCACCGGCTGAAGACGGAGCGGCTGGACCCTCTGCCGACAGCGCCGCTGCGAGCGCCCCGGGGCCTGAGACACGCACACAGGCTCAGCCTCCACGCTGCACAAACAGAACACGGTCGTGTCTCCAAAGAAGTTATAAGCAGCTGAACTTAAAGAAATAAATACTTTTCTACACAGATTTCAGAACTCAGCAGAAGAGAATCCGTAAGCTACCAACACGAGGCCTAATCCCAAGGGGTCTTCCGCAATCAGGGACAATTTCCGACACAGAACAAAGAGGGGCGCCCTCAGGGGCACGCCCTCGGGGCCTCCCTGAGCTCCCTGGAGGCACTGCTCCCTGGCCCCCCCTCGCACCTGAGGAAGAGCAAAGGGCCTGAAGCCGGCCAGTGCTCCCGCCCCAGGACCCCAGCTGTGGAGCAGCCAGACATCCTGGCACCCCACACCGGGCAGGGCCCAGGCTCCGAGTCACACAGACAGGTCCCCTGCAGGCCCGCAGCAAGCTGCCCCACACGGACGTGCCCAGGATCCTCAGTGCCCACTAAGGGCCCATCCAGGTGGCGCTGTCCTGGGGGCACCGTGGGGAGCAGGGGCGAGGGCCGCCAGCAAGGAGCCCCCACTCGCAGGGAGGGCAGGTGAGGGACAGCAAGCTGGGCATCAAGACAGAAAGGGCACAGTGACAGTGTGGGCGCCCTGGAGAAAGCAACCTGGGGGTGAAGGCACCGATGAAAGTTTAAACATTTCTCTTTAGCCTCGTCCTTGCTGCTGAGCCTTGAAACCCAAGTAAATGGAATCTGACAAGAACAGATCTTGTTTGGACAGTGAACGGCTTCCGTCTGGCTTTGTCAAAGAGAAACTCGGGGGTCACTGACACCCTCCCCACAACCCATGGGCCTCGCGGCTGACTGCAGGCCCTTCCCGCTGACTCCTCTGCGGAACCCACGCCCCTCAGCAAGGCTGCGCCAGGCCTGAGCGCTGGGCCTTCGGGGAACTCCAGGCACAGATCTCAGCACGGCGGGCTCGGGCACCCTGCGAAGGCGGCCACCTGCCCCGGAGCTCAGGCCTGGGGAGGCAGAAGGTGAGCCCCAGCCAGTGCTTCTAAGACGCTCCCAGGTGGCCCACGCAGCCAGTCTGGGGACCAGGCCTGGGGGGCCAGGTTACTGGGCAGTGACCTGGCTCACCCTGAGGCTTCCTTCTCTCTCAGAGCACATACCTGTGCGCTGCCACCGGAACAGGGGCGCAGGAACGCGGCCAAGCACATGACTCTCAGGGCTCCAGCCAAAGGCCACGCACCCCTTCCCCCTGTCCAAAGCAGACCATGCAGCCACACCCAGTTCCAAGGGGGGCAGGCTGCCCAGTCCTGTGGGGCACTCAAAGGGACAGCTGGGGAGACCGACGCAGACAGCCAGCGCACACAGGCCGCCTCCCACGGCCTCGCCCCTAATCCTCCCCCCACCAGCTCACAGACGACCCTGAGAAACGCGCCTTCCAAAGCAAACAGACGCGCATCGCCCCCACACACACAGCCCCACACACACCCGCCTGACCCCGCAAGGCCTCACGCTCCTCCACAGATGGAAATGCTCCGTGCAGCCTCAAGAGAGGCCCTCGCCCACAGCCTGCTCTGCACTCAGCGCCCCCCCTCTGACCTTCGGCCCTCTCCTGCCACGGGCTCTCCGCTCGGACCACCCGGCGCCGGCACTCTTCCTCGCTCTGTACCAGCCTCAGCCCCAGGCAGGCATGATGCCCGTGGATGTACAGACGGACCAAGCGCAGCAGTCTGCACCAAGTCCCCTTCTCGACTTTCCCCTCCGTCGCGGGGACCATGGGCGCACGAGCCCGCCCCGTGCGCAGCCTGCCCAGCCGCTCCCTCGCTACACAACTGGGAAGCGAGCCCCAGACGTGGCGCACCTCTTGACAGATTCCGTACGTGGTGCTACAAGACACAAATTCGTTTCTTAAACAAAACCACTGCAACAGCTGAAAAGAGGAAAGTTCCTTAATGAGAAACCGAGTCAGTGTCCACTTTCACAAGTGGAACACCGTCACAAATACACAAGTTGTGCTGCGTCTCACCCCCACCTAACTGGCCTGCCTGGGATGCACACGGCCCTGTGGCGGGCGGGCAACCGGCCGGGGCGCCGCCAGGGGCCTGCGTGGCCCAGCCCCCTTCTTCTGCGGTTGAGGAGGCCTGTCGCCAGTCCTGCAGGGCCCCACGTCCTCAGCTAGCCAACGGCGACCTGCAGCGCAGCGTCCTGTGCTCCTTTCCCCACCCCGGATCCCCTGATCAGCGCTTATGGGACCAAAGGCCTGATCAGTTTTCAGGTTCGGTTATTTAGCAAGACAATTTCACAGATTTTTCAAAGATGTAATCTTCTGTCCACCATCTCTCCCATTTCAGCCCCCTCACAGGTCTGTTAAGTCCAGGGGAATAAGGACACGAGTTCTGGCTCATCAATGGAAAACAACTAACTTCTTAATTCTCCATGAATGAAGGAATGTCACCAGAAGTACACAGCCACACTAACAAACGAACTATAGCGGCCCATCCTCCTATTCGTGTCTAGATGGTCTGATGTTCAAATGTCCCAAGAGGCAGAACAGTGAGCTCCCAGAGCACAGAGGCAGAGGTCAGGCCCTGCAGGAGGTCCGGCACTCACAGCCGGTGACTGGGTCAGTGCTTGACATCTCTGGGGTTCAGCTTCCTGCTGTGAGGATCCAGTGAGAGGAGGGAATGAAGACTTGCTGCTCCAAGACACAGGGGCAGCCACTCTGCACAGATGCGCCGACTTCCAGTCTGTGGGGGGATGCAAACAGGAGGCTCTTGTTTCTTTTTCTGCTGTGCGCCCTGGGGATCCTGGTTCCCCAGGAAAGGACTGGACCCAGGCCCTCCGCAGGGCAACTGGGCAGTTCTAACCAGCACACCACCAGGGAATTTCCAGGAAGCTCTTATCTCTAACAGATACTTCAATCGTAAAAGCCCAGGAATTCAATTTTTATTAAATAAAAGTCTTTAGGGGACTCCTCCGGTGGGCACGCGGCTAAGGCTCCGTGCTCCCAGGGCAGGGGCCTGGGTCTGATCCCTGGTCAGGGAACTAGATTCCAAACGCCACAGCTAAAGCAGAATCCCCCAGCACATCCAAATAAATAAGTTAATATATATACACACAGGAGTTGGACACGACTGAGCGCCTTCACTTTCACTCTTCACTTTCATGCACTGGAGAAGGGAATGGCAACCCACTCCAGTGTTCTTGCCTGGAGAATCCTAGGGACGGGGGAACCTGGTGGGCTGCTGTCCCTGGGGTTGCACAGAGTCGGACACGACTGAAGCTACTTAGCATACACATATATATAAATCTTTGGGAAAACAGAAGACTCGGAAGTACAAATATCTCCATGAGTTAACTCTCAGTTAACAATGGGCGCCGCTTGAAGCCCAGAAGACAACTTAGAGCTCACCCTGAAAAACTCGGAACCTGGACACGCGCAGGGAGAGAGCCCAAGCCGTGTGCTGCCAGGACAGGGCCTGGCGCTCAGAGGAACCGCCAACCTGGGAGCATCCCAAGTGCCACGGATGCAGCGCTGGCAGCACCCACGGGGGGAGGGGACGGAGGGAGCCACGGGGCGCGCACAGAGCGCGGCTCATCCTGGGGGCCCAGAGCGGCTGCAAGGGGCCAGCCAGTGAAGACCCCAGGGAAACACAGGGCCCGCACGCCACGCTCAAGACCAGCGGCTTCCTCCTCCATGAATAGGAAGGCACCAGGGACACATCTCAGCTGGTAGGTGAAATCAGTTTCTTTTTGAAGGAACCGAGGTAAGTCAGAAATGAGGCCCACTACCCATTTTACTAGCTTGCAGTGAGATAAAAATGCTGCCCTCTCAAATCTTTCGAAATGTGAATGTTAGCGTCACTCGGCCCTCCCCCTTTACCCTCAGGGCCACGCCGGCCCTCTCTGCTGCGTCAGTCCAGCCTTCCTGGAGGCTCCTGGGTCTGGGGACGGCTGTGTCCTCGAGCGCTGGCTGACCAGCTCCCTCTCTGGCCTCTCTCACCTGCCCTGGGCCCCCCCTCTGCCACCTCGCACGGGGGCAAGCACAGTCACAGCACTGCCCTCGATCCGCACCACTCCTCACACGCCGGCCAACACACAAGGGGCTGGGTCTTCCTACACACAGTCACGGAAGGACTGGCATCCCCTCAGGCACCGTTCTAGGCACTGGGAGCCTGACAGCAGTGAGAGCCAAAAGGAGGAAAGTCCCCACTGCCATGGGCCTCTTGATGCAGGCTGGCACACAGACAAACAAGGAGAGCACCCGGGATGCCAGAGGGCACAAGCCGGGCAAAAGAAGTGGAGGCAGACGGGTAGGGCCAGAGAGCAAGAGGATATCATAAATCAGGGGTCAAGGGTGTTGCCCGAGAAGGGAAGTTTAAGCAAAGACTTGAAGGCGGGTAAAGAGCCAGCCAGGCAGGTGTCCGAGTAGAAGGAAACTCAGATACAGGGGCCAGGGGCCAAGCGAGGCCACAGCGCTTGAGACAGGCCAGAGGCGAGCGCGGCTGAGATGGAGGGCGGGCAGGCCGGGAGGAGGCTGGCCAAGCACCGAGAGCTCAGGACACACTCCCGCGGGCTCCCGAGGCAGGCAGCGGCTCTGGGCCACCTTCTAGGAGTAGCAGCGTGATGGGAGCTGAACGGGAGGAGCGCGCAGGAGAGCCGCGGCGCCCACACAGGCCCTGAGTGAGTCTGTGCGCGAGGGCCACAGGGGAGGCGGAGGCAAAGCTGCCTGAGCAAAGGCCCAAGGGGACGCTCAGCCTCGACAGACAGCTGAAGAGACCAGGCGCGGCCGAAACACGGAGCGCGAGAGGGAGCTCCCACCGCCATCCAGCGGTTAGGGCTGAAGCTCGCGCTGCCGGGGACCCGGGTTCAACTCCTGGTTGGGGAACTGAGATCCCACAAGTTGCACAGCACAGCAAAAAAAAAAAAAAGTGCAGTGAGAGGCAGAAAGAGCAGCGAGAGATTGGTCTTGAACCCCAAAGGGCCCTGAGATCCCTGAAAAGTGGACTCTCACAGGACCACATGCGCATTCTAGAAAGACAGGCAGAGCGTGGAGAGCTGACTGAGGGGAGGAAAGCTGGAGTCAGAAACACCCTTCCTGACCTGCCAGCCTCCGTAACACAACAGCAAACACAAGTGAAAAATTAATTAAAATGTGAAACACTGCTGATAGAAACAGACCCTTAACAGCAAACAAACTTATTTCATACCATTGATTCTTTCTGTGACAACCCAGTTAACTTAAAAACTGAGCTCCCAACTCCTTCCAGGAAGACAAAACATTCTTCTCTCCACACCCAACAGGGAAGTTTCATCACTAGGGCTGTTGGGCAGCAGGCTGGCACTCAGCTCAACCACCACTTAGCAGTTTCCATCCTTGTATACCTTGTTGAAAGTATTAAGTATTACAGACAGTAAGGCGCTCTGAAAAATTTATCTTTGGCCCTTTGCTTTCTGGAAGACAGACTCAAGAACAATACTAATTTGAGATATCTTGAATTTTTTAGCTGGCAAAGCAAATCTCATCAAATCAATCAGCTCCTTCAAAAGCTATACTGTAACCAACAGACAAGTGCAAAACGCTGACCAATCACCGGGGTAACTCATTTGAGTCTTTTTCCTCCCCAAAGTTTTACCCTAAATAATAATTCCTAAAAACAAAATTAACAAGTCACATAAAGCCAGTTTGCAAAGTATAAACATAGTCCTCTGGAACTTCCATGTCCCCTCCTGCTTCTGAATATCTTATATTTTTCCTCTGCCCAGGGACAGGGAGAGAGGTACGGCAGACACGCCACAGCTTGATTCATCCTGGTAGTACATACAGGTCTGTTCTGTTACTTGTTGGTCTGTTCTGTTACTTGTTGTACTTATATGCTTGCAATATTTCAAAGTTAATTTTTATTTAACATTTGAGTTAGCTACAAAGACAAAAGGAAAAGAGAGGAAACAGGCCTTCCTGGCAAACAGTGTCTCAGCTCCCCAATTAAAGCGGGGAGACCTTAGGCCAGCCCCTTACTTTCCATATTCAGTTTCTTCCAGAAGGGCCCTTTCTGCTTCACCATGCCTTACAAAAGAGAGAAGCAAACAGGCCACATGCTGGCATTAAAATGGGTTGTTTGTCCCAAGTCATAAGCCCATCTACTCAGCGCTCACTGAGTGCCTGCCATGGGAAGGCATGAGCAGAGGCCAGTTCGCCCGAGATTGTAAGAATCCTACCTCCAAGAGCTCATCCAACAGGGAAAAAGGTCACATAAGGCCACTAAAGGGCTGAGTTCTGTGTTCAAAATGGGAGGACGGGGCTTCCCAGTGGCAGGAACCTACCTGCCAGTGCAGGGGATACAGGTTTGATCCCTGGTCCACATGCCTCAGAGAAATTACGTGACAAACCACTAAAGCCTGAGCACGTACAGCCCATACTCCGAAAAACGAGCAGCCCCTGCACGCCACAACGAGAGAAAGCCCACGCAAACGCAAGGAAGACACAGCAGGGCCAAAAACAGAAATAAAATTTAAATAATAAAAAAAGTTAAAGGAAAGACAAGCAGTGGTCCACACACAACAACAGTCCGTGCGAGGCCTGGGTCAGGACAGGGCACCACACATTTGAGGAACAAGGACCCATTTACTGCAGCTGGGCAAGGAGTGAAGCTCAGAAGACTAAGAGGCTTATCCAAAATTGCATACATTCTATAGCCAAGCATTATACCCAAACGAAAAACAAAAATCAACCAACCAAAAACCATATACCAGAATATGTAAGTACAAAGCTTAATAACTTCAACTCCCACTGATTAAATGTTCACTTAGAACTCAATTGTTTACTGAGAAAGCTTATTTGTCTAGATTAAAAATGGCAGGAGAAAATAAATGTGGAGCTCTAGCATCACCTTACCACATGCTTGTGTGTGCTCAAGGACAACCCCAAGCTCATGTAGCAACATTTTATTAGTGTTTTCTATCCCCTCATCAGCACTTCTTAGTAAATATAGCTTCACCTACTTTTACCTGTTTTAAACTGAAGCGTCAAGCCGTGAAAAAGGAAGTAACTGGTTAGTCTGCCTATGCCATACGAGAAAGCCTCTTAAAACTGGGCCGCTTGAGGGGCTTCCCTGGCGGCTCAGTGGCACAGAATCTGCTGCCAAAGCAGGAGGCGTGGGCTCCACCCTGGTCCGGGGAGATCCCACACTGCAGAGCAGCTAAGCCCACGCGCTGCGGCGAGCGAGCCCACGTTCCCTCGGACCTGAGCTGCACAGGCGAAGCCGCCTCCGTCAGAAGCCCGCTCTCCACAGCCAGAGAAGGGCCTGCGCAGCAAGGACCCGGCGCGCTCAAGAGTCAATCATTTCTTTTTTAACTGGACTACTTGCAGGAGGAGAGGTCAGCTGAACAGGCAGCAGGCTCGGCCCACTCTTCCCTAACTAAGTCACGAGGTCTCTAACGCCTGACAGGTAAGCCTCGCAGTTCTGCCTTGTTTCTCGTTTGAGTCCTCACACCTAGGCAGGCACTACTGTCACAGCCCTGCTTAAATCGGCTGAATAAAAACCATAGACCCCGAAGCCACACGCGGGAGCCTGTTTAACTCACTGTTTCGCTCTGTTGTGTCTCCACAAATTTCAAATTATGTTAGTTTAGACATAACATATGTCACAAATGTGCACACACAATAATAAACTATCTTTTTTTTTTTTGGTAGTGCCACACAGCATGTGGGGCCTTAGTTCCCTGACCAGGGATCAAACCCATGGCCCTGCCCTGGAAGCAGAGAGTCTTAACCACTGGACCACCGGGGAGTATCAAGGCCATCACTTTTTGAAATTCAGAAAGTTATTTTTCTGATACTTTTAAATTGGAATGTTCACCGCTGGAGTCCCAGCCCAGCCTGATCTACAGTAATGCAGTCAGGAGGTGAGGATTTTTGTATTATATAGATCAGAGTTCTTAAAAAAAAAAAAAGCTTAAGAAACTCACAAACGTGCAGAAAGTACTCACGTTACCAACCACTGGCCCAAAACTGAAGGCTGCTGAGCATCTGAGAAAATGGAAGAAAAGAAAAGGAAATGACTCAAAGTAATCGTGCTTAAGGCGTGAGTCCTCTTCACTTCCAGGCGGCAGTTTAGATTTGAACTCCGGTCGGCGGTGGGGCACACCGGGAAAGGGCTGCGCTCCCGCGACGGGTTTCCTCCGAGCTACCGCTGGAGCGGCGCTTTTTCGTGCTGCTCTGGCCACACTTACCGCATGTAACGAGGACATGGAAAACATTTGGGAAAATGAAAGCGCTGCGTAAATGAGATGGCCCCTAGCTTATCTGCCATCTCGACCGTCTCATTTTAAAATACATAAATGTGAGGGTCGGCGTTATCAACGCGCAGCGGCAACGTTAACTTTTTAAGTCGTTGGGCGATTGGGGAACCCGCACCTCGGCGTTTAAGTCATTTAAAACTCAAGGCCTCAGAGCGCGGGGTTGTCAGTCCTCAAGAACTTCCCTGACCTCGCTCTGAAGTCCCCCGAACCGAGCGGGCCCCCGGTGCTGGGACGCGCGCCCCCGCGCCCCGAGCCTCATCACCTGCCTAAGCAGCACTAGCTTGTCAAGCCTGTGGCCGCTCGCGTCCCGGCACCGGCGCCGACACCGGGGAGGGCCGACGACGGCGGCACCGGCTCCCGCGCCCTCTGCCCAGGCTCGAGACCCGCGTGTCTTAAATGCCGAGATTTTCTTCAACTGCCCTCTGGCGAGCGGGGCAGAGCCTGCCGGGCGGCCGCGGCCGCTCCATCGCGCGCGCCCCCGGGGCCCCGGCGGGGAGCCATCGTCCGGCCGGGCGCGGGCGGCCGAGGGCCGGCAGCCCCCGGGCGGGGTCCCCGCGCCGCCACCTGCCAGGCCCGGGGCCCCCGGGGGCGCGCTGGCCAACGGCCGGCAACCCGAGTGTCAACCGGAGCCTCGGCGGACAAAAAAGCGCCTCCCGCGGCCCCGGCCGCCCCTCCCGCCGCCGCCGCCGCCCGGCCCCNTCAGGCTCCTGTCGGCGAATCCCAGCCGAAACTCGCAGGGGAGCTTTGTGGAGGGGGCTCCCGGTGCAGAGGTCCTCGCCGTGCCCGCGCTCCTGGATCCCACATTACCAACTGGGCATCATAGATGGTCACAAACGACAGGGCGGCCGGCGCGGTGGAGAGCAGGCGGGTGGCTCCTTCTGCAGAATATCTGCAGGGCGAGGCTTCAGCCCGTTTCCCCCACCCGCCCAGGCTCCTGTCTGGCTGGTCCGGATCTGGGGGTAGTGGGGAAATCCGTGGTCAGAAACAGGTCTCGTCTCAGGCCCCAAAACTGCTGGGGGCTTGTGCCATTCTAGTGAGGGTAGGGTGGGGAAGAAGGGCAGGGCAGGCCCAGGAGTGCCAGCCCATGGTCAGGGGCCAGCTTTGGGAAGATCACTGTAGCTTGCCGTGAGGACAGTGGGCTGGTACATAGGGTGGACAGAGTGTGCCAACGGGGGCCCTGGTCAAGGACAGTCTTCCCATCCAGCCTCAGCTCGAGAGAGCCACCTCATCCCGTCCCAGGGGCAGCCACACGCAGTGTCCAGCTGAAAGGGATTACAGGACTGTTCATCCTTCCGCCCAAGAGCAGTGTGGTGAGGTCCTACTGTGTGCTGCCCCCTTGCAGCGGGCTGGGGAGCCTGAGCCGCCAGAAGAGACACCCCTCCCCCATCTGGCACTGCCAGGACTCACCTCTGGCCACCAGGAGCCCCTGGAAGGTGTCTAGCTAGGTGCTGGCCCGTTCAGATTTGCACTTTGTCATATCTCTAAGCTGTAGGTAGAAGACTAGTTGCCTCTCTGGCTCTGCAATCCTTCCGGGGCACAAGCCTGAAAACTGCTTGCCTCCTCAGTAGCTTTAAATCACGGCAGTACAAGACAGATACCACCACATCTCTTTTGATTTCACAGATTTGGAATTAGGGCTCCTCTTAAAAAAAAGAAATGCATTTAGAATGTGCGATCAACATGTAAATTTATTCAAAACATGAAAGCGTGTGTTTGGATTTTCTTGAAAGTTATTTGGGGCTGGCTGATCTTTTCCCGCCCAGCGCAGGCCTCCCTGGGCTAGCCCTGCTGTCTTGTGGGGGTCCCGAGCCCTTTTCATCGAATCTGGCCAGCTGGACAGCCCCAGCCCTGCACACTCTGGGGCCTCTGCCATGGAGAGTGTATTTCCCATGATTGGGTCTCCATCCGTGCAGAGGAGAAAGAGGCCCTCACAGGACTGACAGGTAGGCTCCTGGTTGAGGAGGCCCAGGGCAGTGGGAACCCCAAGCCCAGTGGGCCCAGAGGGCTGCGGGGCACTCAAGGATGTCAGCAGCTGGGGCTGAAGCTTGTTTCGGCCTCTTGGAGACTCAGTCACTTCTCCAAATGAAAGCGCCACACTTGGAGAGGGGAGATTACAGAAGACCAAAGGACTGCGAGTCTGCTCCCGATGTGAAGTAGTGACCACACAGGAGAGGATTTCAGAGGGCAAAGCCAGCCCTGCTCTGACCTTTTGGGGTTCAGTGGTCCTCCATCTCAGCCCCCACCTGCTGCCCCCCACCCAGCCTCTCAGACCAAGACCACGCTGGCAAGGCATTTGGGATCAGGGTACCCCAGGCCTGCCTGCTAGCTCTGGGACCAGTCCAGCAGACAGAACAAGGGGTCAAGCGGAGCTGGGCATCCCCTGGCCACGAGGTCCGCAGCCAGGCCACCTCTGGCTGCCTGCTGTCTGTTACCACCCACCAGGGCATACAGCTCTAGGAGGCCCAACCCGCTCCACGATTTCCATGTGACCCAGGCTGGAGCCCACTCTGCCTCCCTGCTCCCCCTTGACCCAGGCCCAGGCCTCCCTGTCAGAGCTGCTACCAGAGGCCAAGCCCAGGCCCCTTAGCTAAAGGAGTCCCTGAGCCCCTGTTTGGCTGCCCCATCCCCCACCAGAGCCAGGGTCCCCCAGAGGCCAGGCTCATTGCTGTTTCCATGGGGATGTGTGCACTCTGACCCCAGCCTTTCTCCATCCCTGGCCAAAGAAAGAGGGCTTCCAAGTGGAAACCAGTGGTCTCAAGCTGCCCCTCCTCCCATGCCCCAGGTGGCCCCTGCCTCCAAGGAGGGGAGGGGAGAGACCCTCCTTTCTCAGCCCAAGGCAGGCCAGAACCCAGGCCTAACAGGCAGGGGGCCTCCCACCCCAGGCCTCTGCGGCCCCTTCCCAGCTCGGACCTGTGTTCACTAGGCTGACAGCCTGCCCTTCCAAAGGCCCAGCTCGCCTCAGCTCCTGCCAGGCCCAAGCACCACTTCAGCTCCCTGGGCCAGCCCACAGAGCCAGCAGGCCGTAAGGCCCCTGGGTCACGTGGGCCAGCCCTCTATTGAGCAGGGGCCCCAGCAGGCCAGGAGATGGACATGGAGACTGAAGCCCTGCTGAGAAGCCCCCCGCCCAAGTCCTGGCTGGGAGGCCCGAGCCAGAGGCCTCGCAGCTTCCCTGCCCACCTCCTCTCCATCCGCCTCGGGCTGACCTCTGGGAGGCCCTGAGAAGCCTGCAGTGTCTGTCCTCAATCCCCGGGAGTAAACCACAGGCCAGGACAGTGGGCCAGTCCTGAGGGCAACCTCAGAACCATCTTCCCCACCTCCCCACCTCCAGCAAAGCCCCCTTCCGGCCGAGGGCTCACCCCTCCTCCTAAGTCCTCCACTGAGCCGCCACTCTTTCCCTGCCACTCTGCCCCTCCCCCACAGGCCCTTAGTTCAGCTGCTTACTAGGAATTAGGAGGCAGCTTTCAACCCACCAGTTTCTCTTCCTTTAGTTCATTCTCTGCACCCAGCCAGGGGAACTTTTCTAAACCACAATATGCAACCCACCTGCATAAAATCCTGCTATGGCTCCCCAGCGCCCTTAACACAAAGCCCACTCCTCAGTGAGCCTTAAATCCTGCCTTCAGGAATGGGGAGGACATCAAGCTGTGCCTCTCCAGCCCACCCCTCTCCCCAGAGCTTGTTGTTCAGTTGCTCAGTAGTGTCCAAGTCTGCAACCCCATGGACTGCAGCACACCAGGCTTCCCTGTCCTTCCCTGTTTCCCAGAGTTTGCACAAACTCATGTCCATTGAGTCCGTGACGAATCCAACCATCTCATTCTCTGTCGTCCCCTTCTGCCTTCAATTTTTCCCAGCATCAGGGTCTTTTCCAATGAGTCAGCTCTTAGCATCAGGTGGCCGAAGTACCGGAGCTTCAGCTTCAGCATCAGTCCTTCCAACGAATATTCAGTGTTGATTTTCTCTAGGATGGACTGGTTGGATCTTGCAGTCCAAGGGACTCTCAAGAGTCTTCTCCAGCACTACAGTTCAAAAGCATCAATTCTTCAACGCTCAGCTTTCTTTATGGTCCAACTCTCAAATCCATACAAGACTAATGGAAAAACCATAGCTTTGACTAGATGGACATTTGTCAGCAAAGTAATGTCACTGCTTTTTAATAGGCTGTCTAGGTTTGTCATAGCTTTTCTTCCAAGGAGCAACTGTTTTTTTAATTTCATGGCTGCAGTCACTGTCTACAGTGATTTTGGAGCCCAGGAAAATAAAGTCTGTCACTGTTTCCGTAGTTTCCCCAGCTACTTGCCATAAAGTGATGGGACCAGATGCCATGATCTTAGTTTTTTGGAGCGCTCCTCACCAACAAAGTTGACTCCCCACTGGATATGCCCCTTGGACAGCCTCATGGACCCACCCTTGGACAGGTACCAAAATGAACTTCTCCCCTTCCCATCCCCATGCCAGCTCTCAGTGGGGACATCACTCTCTCCAGAAGCCTCCCCCATCCCCGCTTCGTCTGCTTGAGTCCCCTGGGGTTTATCTCCAGGTGTCAATGCTGCCTGGGGACAGACTGCTGGGCCTCCAGTCCTGGTTCCCCCTGTGGGGGCACCTGAGGACCGCCCATAAGGTGCCACAGGACAACACAAAGTTGTTCTCTAAGGTCTGGAGGCCAGAAGCCTGAAACCAAGGGCAAGGAGGGTCTCTGCTCGCGGTCTCTGCGGAAGGCCCGCTCCCGGCCCGGCCCCGCCTCTGGTGGGGCCCAGTCCCTGTGCTCTTTGCTCTGTGCCTGCATCACTCCCGCCCCCAGGCTCTGTCTTCACAGGGCCTCCTCCCTGCGCCATCACCTCGCTCTTGTTTCTCTTCCTGCAAGGTCACCAGTGATTGGATTAGGGCCACCTAACGACCCCATTTTGACGACATCTGCAAAGACCCCGTTTCCAAATCAGGTTGCATTCCCAGGGTGGGAGTTTATACTTGCACATGCCTTTTGTGGGGACACGGTTCAGACCACAGCCCCTCTCTTCCTAGCTGCATAAACTTGGCAGGTTGTGAGGCGCGCGCGCGCGCACGTGTGTGTGTGTGTGTGTCTGTGACAGAGAGAGAGAGAGAGAAATGGTGACCCCAGTAGCGCAGTCCCCGCTCCGGGAGCGGCTGCGAGCCAGGCAGGAATGGCTGCACCGGCTCAGAGCCCGCCTCCCTGGAGGGTGTCAGCTCGCACGCGCCGCGCTGCGCTCCTCCGGAACCGCTGGGTGGGGACGGTGGGAGCTGGGCGCCGCAGCAGCGGGGACCCAGGGCTTAGGGACCTGCGGAGAGAGCGGCCCGAAACGGTCCCGCCGCCCCGGCCCCGCCCCCCAGTCCCGCCCCCGCATTGGCCACGCGCCTCCAGGCCCCGCCCACGACTCGGGGCCCGCCCACAACCCCGACCGCCTTCCACCCCGCGGCCGCAGGGCTACATGGTTATTGCATCTGTTGAGAGTCTCTGGGGGGAAAGGGAAGGCCGCCAGAGAACCGAAAGCAATGGTGGGAAGACGGGGATCTCCACCTTGCCCTCAGCCCCGCCTGCGAACCCTGCACCACTGCAGCCCACCAGGCTTCCCAGTCCATCACCAACTCTGGGAGCTTGCTCAAACTCATGTCCATCTAGTCGGTGATGCCATCCAACTGTCTCATCTTCTGTCGTCCCCTTCTCCCACCATCAGTCTTTCCCAGCATCAGGGTCTTTTCTATTGAGTCAGTTCTTCACGACAGGTGGCCAAAGTACTGGAGCTTCAGCTTCAGCATCAGTCCTTCCAATGAGTATTCAGGGTTGATTTCCTCAGGACTGACTGGTTTGATCTCCTTGTAATCCAAGGGACTCTCAAGAGTCTTTTCTAACACCACAGTCAAAAGCATCAATTCTTCGATGCTAGACTTTCTTTATGGTCCAACTCTCACATCCATCCATGACTACTGGAAACACCATACATAGCTTTGACTATATGGACGTTTGTTGGCAAAGTAATGTTTCTGCGTTTTGACATGCTGTCTAGGTTGGTAATAGCTTTTCTTCCAAGGAGCAAGCGTCTTTTAATTTCATGGCTGCAGTCACCATCTGCAATGATTTTAGAGCCCCCCAAAATAAAGTCTGTCACTGTTTCCATTGTTTCCCCATCTATTTGCCATGAAGTGATGGGACCGCATGCCATGATCTTTGTTTTTTGAATGTTGAATTTTAAGCCAGCTTTTTCACTCTCCCCTTTCACTTTCATCAAGAAGCTCTTCAGTTTCCCTTCACTTTCGGCCATAAGGGTGGTGTCATGTGCATATATGAGGTTATTGATATTTCTCCCAGCAATCTTGATTCCAGCTTGTGCTTCATCCAGCCCTGCATTTCGCATGATGTACTTTGCATATAAGTTAAATAAGCAGGGTGACAATATACAGCCTTGACATATTCCTTTCCCAATATGGAACCAGTCTGTTGTTCCATGTCCATTTCTAAATGTTGCTTCCTGACCTACATACAGATTCCTCAAGAGGCATTAAGGTGGTCTGGTATTCCCATCTCTTGAAGAATTTTTCACAGTTTGTTGTGATCTACACAGTTTAAGGCTTTGGCGTAGTCAATAAAGCAATAAAGAGGTAGATTTTTTCTGGAACTCTCTCCTGCTTTTTCGATGATGCAGCGGATGCTGGCAATTTGATCTCTGGTTCCTCTGCCCTTTCTAAATCCAGCTTGAGCGTCTGGAAGTCCTCGGTTCACGGACTGCGGCAGCACTCACCTGTCTCCCACAGTGTCGACGCCCGGCATGTCCCCGGGAGCTGTGTCAAAAGCAGGAGCCTGGGGCCTCCCTGGTGGCTCTGCGGTGAGGAGTCCGCCTGCCAGCGCAGAGGCGTGGGGTCGGTCCACGGCCCGGGAGGACTCCGCAGGACAGGAGCAACTGGGCCTGTGCCCCAGAGCCCAGGAGCTGCAATGCTGAGGCCTGAGCGCCCTCGAACCCGTGCTCTGCAACAGGAAAAGCCACTGCAGTGCTCTCGAGCCCCACTCGCCACAGCTGGAGGAAAGCGTGCAGAGCAACAGACTCAGCGCAGCCGGAATCAGATAAATGAATCATCTAAAACAGCAAACTAGGAAACCAACATTGCTCTGTTACCATTAACTAATTCCCAGACTTGATTCAGAGCTCACAGGTTTTCCCACAAATGTAGACTCTCAGGCAAATCTGACAGAGACTTCGGCTGTGAGAGAGACGCTCGGACCAGACTGCCCCTCCCACGGTAAACAACTTGGAGGAAACAGATGAGGCAACCCACTTTCAGGTGGTGGGGAAAGGGACAAGCAGGACGTAGCCCCCTGGACAAGGGAAGTTTACAAGGTATAACTTGAACCCCGCCCCCCGCCCGCCTGGCTTTCCCTCTCCCGTGGCACAGAGGCACAGAGTCCACGCAGGACAGCCTGTACCACTGAGCGGAGAGACAGAGACGTGGCTGGAATCTGTGGGGAAGACACTGGAGGAGAGGCCGGTGTGTAGAGGGGAGTCCAAGATGTCCCACTGTCCTTGGCTGGGGTAAGGGCCCCAGATTGACCGAAAAACTGCTGTGGGAGCTGGGGCCCGGCCCAAGTGGGGGCCCTGTCATGAACGTGCCTGGCTGAACAGCTGAGATGCCGGGATCCGCCCTGGGAACTGGGGCTGCACCATGAGCAAGACATTCCCAGCCATACCCTGTCCTGCTACCTTCTGCTGCATGACCTCTGACCCGGCGAGTCAGAACCAGTGAGCATCGCCTGCTGCTTGAAACTGTGTTGTCAGGAACTCAGGAGTGGGGAGCTGGAGAACTAAGGCTCAAGGTCTCTCCTGAGGCCACAGACGAACTGTCACCCAGGGCTGCCATCATCCAAAGGCTTGAGCGGGGGTGCTCCCTGCTGGCCCGTGGCTGAGACTCTGCGCTTCCACTGCGGGAAGCAGATCCCATCCCTGGTCAGGGACCCGGGATCCTGCGTGGCTTGCAGTGCAGCCAAAAAAAAAATTAATTTGATTTTTAAAAGCAAAAAAATAAAGGCTTCACGGGATGGACTGCTTTACTCATATGTGTTGGAACCTGATAAGGAGAAAAAGAGAAATGGGACAGAAAAAAAACATTGACAAGATAATGTCAAGTTTTTTCCAAAGTTGACAAAAACACTGATTTATGTATCCAGGAGGCTCAGCTAACCCCAAGCAGGAGTCAGCCTGTCGGGATGTGAACTACAGGCAAGCCCTTCACAGTCAAACCAGAGGGGCCCGCAGTGGGGAGAGAGACAGCGGTCTTGGGACCTCCCTGTGGCCCAGCGGCTGAGACTTGGTTCTCCCAATGCAGGGGGCTGGGGTTCGATACCTGGTCAGGGCACCAGATTCCACAACTAACAAAGACCTCTCATGCTGCAACTAAAGACCCAGCACAAGCAGATAAATACTTTGGAAAGAGAGACACTGGTCCTGAACAACGGCAGTCCAAATGTCACTCTTTTACCAAGTCTGTCCAAAACAGAAAAGAGCCCTGTGAAAACAATGACTTGTCTGAGTCTCACATAGGGCACTCCTTAGCTTCTGGGTGGCTGTGCCTCTGAGGGGGACCCGCCATGAGTGGGGCAATGGTACGGAGAACAGCTGACCGAGGAATGACAAGGACAGATGGAGCTTGGACACGTGGCAAAGGGCCGTGGCAGACTGGGGAAAAAGAGAGACCATTCCATAGGAGGCCTGGAGCCTTTCCTGGCGGCTCCGTGGTAAGGAACCCGCCTGCCAGTGCAGGAGGTGCGGGCTCGACCCCTGATCCGGGAGGGCACCACACGCCACACAGCAGCCACCGCAGCCGGTGTGCCCTAGAGCCCTTGCCCCCCAGCGAGAAGAGCCACCAGTCGAAGCCCGTGAATCGCAACTGGAGAGGAGCCCTGCTCCCTGAAACTAGAGAAGAAGCCCAGCACAGCCAAAATAAATAAATAAATGCAATTTAGAAAAATAAGGAACCTGGGAAAATAAATTATCCATAAAGCAAAAAAAAAGGAAGCTGGGCTTGTACCTCACACTACATACAAAAATGCCTGGAAACTCTAAATGGATCAAGATCTTAAATAGTGAAAGGAAATGTTCGAATCTTCTGGTAGGGGATATAAGTGAATACACTTTCGACCTTCGGTCAGGAAAAGATTTTGCCCAAAGCGCAGGGGAAAATCTGTTAGGTATCAAAGGGACGATGTTACTGTACTAAAATGAAGAACTTCTGTTGCATCAAGAACATCCAGAATAAGCTTGAAGAACAAGCCAGTGGCCACCTAATTTATGACAAAATTGCCCTGCAGTTCAGTGGGATAGATTAGTTATTTGCTTCTGTAACGAATTCTTTAAAACTTAGTGGCTTAAAACCACCCAAATTTATCATCATAAAGTTCTCTAGGTCAGAAATCTGACACGTGTCTCACTGTGGTAAAATCAAGGTGTCGTCATTCCTTTGGGGGAGGCGGGGCTAGGAGAGGATTCATTTCCTTGTCTTTCCAGCTTTCCAGAGGCTGCTCGCTTCCCTGGCTCAAGGCCCTTTCTTCCCTCACTGAAGCAGGCACTGGCTGCCTGAATGCCCTCACACCCATCAACCTGGTCCCCTCCTTTGTGGTCAGGCCACCCTCTGCCCCTTACTTCTGTCTCTCTCTGGCATTGTTAAGGAAGCTGATGGTTACTCTGGGCCCAGTGGAATAATCCAGAACAAACTCCCATCAGAAGATCCTTCACATAATCCCCTTTTCTGCAAAATCCCTTTTTCTGTACAAAGTAGCATAATTGCAAGTCCCAGAATGAGGATGGAATGCAAACATCTTCGGGGACCACTACTCTGCCTACGGAAGGTGAAGGGAGAAGGCCTTTTCCATAAGCGGTGCTGGACCCATTCTGTACCCACAGGGGAAAAATCATCCTGATCCCTGCCTCACAACACACAGAACAAAGAAACACCGTTCAAATTATCACAAGCCTAAATGTGAAAGAGAACAACTGGGGCTTCCCTGGTGGTTTAGGGCTTAAGGAGTCCCCTGGCAATGCAGGAAACACTGGTTTGATCTCTAGTCCAGGAAGATCCCACATGCCTCAGGGCAACTAAACCTGTGGGCCACAACTGCTGAGCAGAGAGCAGCGACTCCTGAAGCCCGAGAGCTGTGCTCTTCACCCAGAAGCCACTGCAAGTAGAAACCTGTACATAACTAGAGAGCAGGCCCCATTCGCCAGAACTAGAGAAAGCCCGAACATCACGGAGACCCAGCGCAGCCAAAAATAAACATTTTTCTTTAAAAGAAAAAGATAGAACAATTAAGTTTCTAGAATAAAACATGAGAATATCTTCAAGACCTTCGGGTAGCAAAGATTTCTTCAATCACAAAAAGCAGTGACCCCCCCCCAAAAAAAAATTAAAGCATTAAAATCAAGAACTTTTCTTCATCAAAAGACACCATGAGGAGTTGAAAAGGTAATCCTGAGTGAGAAAAAATGTTTGAAATACATATAACCTAAATATCTAGAATATACAAAGAACTCTCACAAGCCAGAACGAAAGAGGCGATGACCAACGGGGAAATGGACAAGAAACCAGCCTTACGCAGGCACTCCATCAAAAAAGAGGTCCAAATGCTCAGACGCGTATGAAAACGTGGCTCAAAATCCTTAGTCGCGAAAGGAATGCAAAACGGGGCCACGCGGTGCCCCCACCTTCGAGAGCGATTGCCATCACAGTGACTGGAGCTCTGGGGACCGGGGCTCCTGCTCTGCTGGCGGCCAGGTAAGCTGGTAGGGACATTCTGGAAACCAGCTGTCAGGGCACAGCTTCCGACCAGCAGTTCTTCTATCGAAGGCTTTAACTGCGTGCACCAAAGCCACAGGCGAGGATCTTAACGGCGTCATTCGTTAGGATGGCCGGAAATGGAGGATCCGTCAACCACAGCGCTGATAAATCAACCGTATGTCCATATAAGCGGGCTTCCCTGGTGGCTCAGACAGTAAAGAATCCACCTGAAATGCAGGAGCCCCAGGGTCAATCCCTGGGTCAGGAAGATCCCCAGAGAAGTCAACGGCAACCCACTCCAGTAGTCTTGCCTGGAGAATCCCGTGGACAGAGGAGCCTGGCGGGCTACAGTCCATAGGTTGCAAAGAGTCAGACACAACCGAGCGACTAAGACTAAGCAGGCATATTCATATAATGGGACACTGCGTAACAATGAAAACCAGCAAACTAACACCACCCATTAGTTTGTTATGCTGACGAATTCCATAGACAAAGTGCTAAGTGAAAGCAGCCAGAATTTTTTTTTAAAGTATTAACAGACACACTGGTTGATTCCATTTACATAAAGTAAAAGAACAGGCAAAAGTGATCTTTTTATAATGTTGGGTTTTTTGGGTTTTTTTGTTGGTTTTGGCTGGGTCTTCGTTGCCACACGAGGGCTCTCTCTGGCTGCAGTGCTCGGGGGCTTCTCACGAGGGTGGCTTCCTGCGGCAGAGCGCAGGCTCTGGGGCGCCTGGATTCAGCAGCTGTAGCACTGGGGCTGCAGCAGCCACAGCTGGCGGGGTCTAGGGCGCAGGCTCAGTAGTTGTGATGCAAGGGCTAAGCTGCCCGTGGGCGTGGCATCTTCCGGCACCAGGGATTGAACCTGTGCCCCCGTGGGCGTGGAGTCTTCCGGCACCAGGGATTGAACCTGCGTCCTCTGCATTGGCAGGCCAATCCTTAACCACTGGACCACCAGGGCAGTTTGCTGAAGTGATTTTTGAGGTAGAAGTTATTACAGAGGTTATTTCTGAGAAGGGGTCATGTTGGAGCAGGCATGGGGAGGCGTCTGCAGGGCTGGCGGCCTTCTACCTTGATTAGCGTGGGGGCCGAACGGATGTGTACTTGATGGAAGATGCTTCAGACTGCACACTTGGGACTTGGACACTTCACTACATGCACGCTGAGGTGAAATTAGTTTTAAAATAAAAGCATTTGAAGATTTGCAGGAAGGTTTTCCAGTAAACCCAGCGCTGTGCTATGAAGAGGGGGGGACAGGGTGGATGTCGCTGCCAGGAACCAGCAGGTGTGACCGAAGCCCCACGGACTCTACCGTTGGGTCTCGGGACTCAAACACGAGTCCCTCCCATATCCACCCCACAGCCACCATTCCGCCTGAGCAGAGGGTGCCCTGTTTGTGCGTGGCTGCCTGTTGCAGGAAGGCACACCTGGGCCCTCTCCCCAAAGTCGGTGCCCTCCAGCCTCGCCTCAGGCCCTTCTCCGGGGCTCACGGGTGCAGGCCACACCCACCACCATCTGCTGTATTCATAAGCAGGCCTCTTACCAGCTCACCTGCCCTGGTACCCAACTCAAACTCACTTCAGGTTCAACAGGCCCCACAAGGCGGTGACCCTGCAACCTTCCACTGTCCCAAGCTACCCCCACCTCCTCCAGCTTTCCCCTCCTCCCCAGTTTCGGGCTCCCTCAAGTCTTATATGAAGCCCCTGTCTTGCACACATCGTGACTCCCCTCTCTCCCTTCATCACACCTCTGGGCAAAACCGCAACCTGGTCCAATCCAGTTCTGCCCACCTTCACCTGGGGCGTGGCCGAACAGCACACGGTCCTGCCAGTCCTCTTCCCGTATCCTGACCCCTAACCTGATTCCCTAAGCTGATCTCTATTCTGAACCTCCGATCAGATCCCTTTTTGATCCCTAACCTGCCTCCTTAACCGGTTTCCTAACCTGATCCTCTAACCTAAGTGGACAGGTGTGCTTCTGACGTCCCACCTTGTTTCTCTCAACTGTCACTTGTGTAAAAAGGTGTAAATTTTCACAAATGATACTTGTGTAAATGTGCAGTGACTATGGAAGTTTATGTACAGTGTGCGGGGCGCACAGAGAACAGGGAAAAGGGAGCCCCCCCCACCAAAGAGAAAAAAGGAAAAGGCAGAAAGAGCTCATTTTAAAACTTGCTGCACCACGCTTCTGCATTCTTGGGACTGTATCGTGAAGAGAGGCGGGGCAGGAAGGCAGACTTCATCTGGCATTAAGGGTGTTCCCAGCAGCCACTAGGATGCCAGATTTCTGTTAGCTTGTACTTGTTTTTATAGACTTGAAATGGCTACAGGGAGCATACCTTTTTCCTATAGTAATCAGGAAACCCAATAAAGCTATTGATGGTTGAAAAATGTTTCTCTAACTGCACCCTGCCCAGTTTGCAGACAGCGTCAGAGATGGTGCCCAGAGGCCCCAGACACACGCACCCAACCCCTCCACGACAACCCTTGTTTTGGTTTTCTCCTTCCCACTCCCCCTGGCTGGGCCAAGGGTGTCATCCCAAGTGCAGGGGAGCAGCATTGCTGTTGGAAGTCCTGCAAACTACTCTTGTGCCCATTGGCTGGTCGCTGCCTCCTGCTCCGCCCCGTCTCAGGCCAGGTGGAGCCCTGAAGCATTGCCAAGGAGCAGCTGTGACTCTCACCCCCTCCGCCTCTCAGCAGATGGGGGACAGCTTTGGGGCAAAGCCCTCAGAAACTCAGGGCCAATGTCAGTTCCTAGTACTAAGCCAAGCCATACTCCGACCCTTTGGGCGTTAAAAGGCCAGTCCTGTCCAACTCTGAGGGTCTGCTGGCCCTGGCTCGGGCCTAGCCCTCGGTTGGCCGTGAAGGGGTAGGACTATCCTTCCGGTGACCCTCTTTTCCCCTCCCCATCCTGAGGCATGGATAGGAACCCGGCTTTATGGATTGTTGGCAAGCGGGTGAGGGGTCGGGGTGGGGCCTGGGTTTCAAGGCTGAGATTAACCCTGTATTTTAAGGCCAAGGCACTCACTGCCCAGGGCCAATACAGGCACTTCCTAACATCTTCAAGGTGCCCTGACCTGACAAGCATCACCCTCTCCCGCCTGGGGTGGGGACTGCGGCCAACCTGGCCCAGCACCTGGCAGCTCTGGCAAGCTAATTCCTCCTCACAGTGAGGGCTGAGTGTTGGGGGAGCCTCCTGGGGAGACGGCCATGCCAGCGGCTGCTGAAGACCGGGGCGCCGGCTTCGATCAGGAGTTCCACACTCCCGCACCGCGGAGAACAGGTGCGCACTCTCGGAAGGTGCAGGACCTCTCCAAGTGGTGCCCCGGGGTTGCCTCTGCGAACAAGATAGGCAGACAGAAGGGGCGAGGACTGAGAAGATCCTCCAGGCGGAGGAGGGCCTGAGAGGGGCAGAGGCTGGGGGTGGGGCGGGGAGCAGGGTGGGGCCTCCCCAGAAGGGCTGAGGTGCAGGCCGGTGGCAGTGACCTGCTGGGGAGGCCACCCCCTGGGCCCCGGGAGCCGCCGACGCCCACGGCCCCCAGCCTGCTTTTCCTGCATCACCTCGTCGGCCCCCCGACGACCAGCTGACCGCATCTGCGGGGAGGGGGAGGCGGGGCACAAAGGTCGGGGGTGCGCAGCCTCTGCCGCCCGGGTGCAGACGCGTGAGCGGCCAGCGGGGAGGACCCGCGTGCCAGGGACGCCGCCCCGAAGTCGGGGTTCTCGGTGTGGCGTGCGACGGCCCAGCCCGAGCAATGGGCTCAGCCAGACAGGCCCGCCCGCCGACGCCCCTCGTCCCCCGGCAGGGCCCGTCCCCAGAAGCCCGGGAGGGAGGTGCCCGGCGACCCCGTAGCGTCCTCTCCAGCCACACGGCCACCTCACCCCCGCGCTGCCGCCGCGGGGGCGCAGACGCGGGACGACGCAGCGCGCGTGCGCCGCGGTCAGCCAGCCCGCGAGGCCGAGCGGCCAGCCCAGAGTGCAGCGCGCCGCAGGGGCAGCCGGCCGCGGGGCACGCCGGGACGGGCCGTCGGCGTCCGGCCGCGGGGCACGCCGGGACCAGCAGTCCGCGGCCGCGTGGGCCCGCCCCTGAGCTGGGCGGCGCCGAGCGCCCGAGGGGCCCAATGGGAGCGGCGACCCGGCCGCCCCGCCCCGCGCCGCCGGACGTCGATGCCGGGACATGGCTGCTGCCGGCGCCGGGTCCTTGAGCTGAGCGCTCGCCGCCTGCCGCCAACCGCCGCCCTCAACCGTCCGCAGGCGGGCCGAGGCGCTGCGGGCCGGCAAGGAGCCGCCGCCGCCGCCGCCGCCGCCGCCGCAGGAGGCCGGGCGGCCGGCGCGCTGGGCACATGGCGTCCATCTTGCTGAGGAGTTGTCGCGGCCGCGGGCCCGCTCGCCTCCCGCCGCCCCGCGCCGCCGCGCCGAGGGGTAAGCGGCCGGCGCTCGGCCGACGGCGCGGGGCTGGGGCCGGGGGCCGGCATGGGCGCGTCGCGGAAGGCCGCGGGGCCGGCCGCGCCCTCAGACGGGGCGGGTCGCGGCGCTCGGACCCAGCCCAGAGCCCGGGTCCCACCGAGGCGGGTGCCGTGCGCGGCCTCGCCCGGCCGCCCCGCCCTGGCCGGCCGCTCGCCGCGGGTGTGGGGAGCGCCCGGGCCGTGGGTGCGGGCGGGAGCGGGCCCGTGACTCATTCGCGCCGTGACCTTAGTCGCCCGGCCACCGGCCGCTGCGTCGGGAAAGTTTTGGAGAGGGCGCGCTGACAGCCTGGGGCGCTGTCGGCGCTGCCCGCTCGTGGTCGAGCCGGGCGGACCTGGCGCCCACTCGCGAGGACAGTCTTGCCCTCGGGCCGCGTTCGGGGCTGCAGAGATGGCGGGGGGCACGGCGCGCACTGGTACCCGTCCTACGGGACGTCCGTGGGACTGATACCCTTAGGGCGTTCCGCATGGGCGTCGTGCAGGGTCCCGGGCCCTTTCTCTAAGGCCTCAGGCAGGTCTCGTTGTCCCTGCAGCTTCAGAGACGCTAGCCGGGGGCCCGGAGACCGCACCTGAGGCCGGGCTCTCGGGAGCCCACATGGAGGGCACCTGCACCGCTCTCTGTGTCCCTTTTTTATGTCACCCTTTATCAGTCGGTTGCTTATTATTTTGTCCAACGAGATTGAGATTCTCGAGTAAAGTTACCTGTTTCAAGGTATTTGCCCTTTGTAAAGGCACCCTAGAAAACATGGTTCTTTTCACTTTTGACACTGATGGCTGGTCAGCTGCTTAGACCTTTGGAGCCAGAAGGGCGTGGAGCTGCCGCGAGCACTCCTCTGTGAACCCAGAGTCTGGCTGCCCAGTCCAGCCTGCAGTCCTCCCCTCTTTCTCAGGGCTCTTTCTCTCTCTCTTGTTCCTACTTAAGGATGGTGGTAAAGATACTTTGGCCGCACACATTTCTGTAGCATGATTTACAGTTTAAAAGTTAGCTGAATTTGCTTAGTGCTTGAATCATTCCAGGAACACAGGTGTTTCCCATAGTAACTAAGACGTGAAGGGGCTGAGAGGTAGTTAGGACCCAGGGCTGGGCTGTAGGGAACCAGTCCCAGAACCCTTGAAATGATGCTCCCAGCTGAGCTCGGGGCAGCCTGTTTCTGGAGCACATTCCCCCATTATTAACACCTTACATCAGTTTGAGTCTTGCCATAATTAGTAAACCCACAGTATTACACAATGCATAAGGTATTCAGGCTTCCCTTATTCTGCACATGGTTTATTCCGCTGTCCTTTATTTTTGTCCCAGGACCCCATCCAGGACACCCCATTACATTTAGTCACAATTTCTTTTTGGTCTCCTGGCTGTGATGGTTCCCCAGACTTTCCTTGACAGTTTTGAGGAGGTCTGGTCAGGCACATGGTGGGACCCAGCTGGTGCTTTTCTCGTGGTTGGACTGAGGTTTGGGGTTTGGGAGGAAGGCCCCGGAGGTGAAGTGTGTCCTCATCCCTTCCATCCAGGCTGCCTCCTGCAGCAGGACTTAGAGGGCCCGCTGACCTTGATCAGTGTGCTGAGGTGGTGTCTACTGTAGAGTTACTGCCTGCCCTTTTGCACACTGTGCTCTTTGGGGGGAAGTTACTGTGTGTGGCATGGACTTGGGAGTCGGCTGGGACTGGCAGAGGTGGGCTGACCCGATTTGCCAAGGACGGGGCATGGGACAGAAGCCCTGGCCGCCCGCCACTATTGAGACAAGGGAGCGGGCTGGGGAGCCAGGAGTTCTTAGAGCTGTTGCTCTAAGAGGTGTGTGAGGTGCCCGTGGGACCGGAGGGCCTCGTGTACCCACATGTGTTCAGGTACGGAGTGCCTGGGGAGGATCCTGCTGGAGCTTAGCAGGGAGAACCAGAGAGAGAACGTGGTTCCTGGAAGCCAGGTGAATAAAGGTGTGGGACAGGAAAAAATGAGTTTGGTCTCTTCCCCATCCTGGGTTCCTGGCGGAGCCCCTAAAACCCTAGGAATCTCTTGAATGATCAGCAGATCTTTTGCTAGTCACAGTGAGCCCATCCTCCACACAGCAGAGTCTGTGCTTCCAGACCCACAAGGAGGGGGGGTCTGGAGATGGAGCTCAGTTGCCAGTGACCAAGGGTGTAATTGATAATCCCTAGGCCCTGAAGATAGGAACGGGAGGCTTGGGGAGCTTTTGGACTGGGGGTGCCTACCAGGCAGTGGGGACAAGAGCTCCTGTACCCAAGGACTCTCCCAGATCTCACACTATATCCCCTTCCATCTGGTTGTTCATCTGTATCCTTGATAATAAACCACAGTATTGGCTTGAGTACTTTCCTGGGTTCTGGGGGCCATTCTAGCAAATCATCGAAACTGAAGGGGTCGTGGGAACGCCCAGATTTGTAGTTGGCGGAAGTGTGGGCAGTCTGCAGATCCCACTTGCAACTGGCATTTGAAGTGGTGACAGTCTCGTGGGACAGAGCCCTTCACCTGTGGGTCTGCACTCTCTGGAGAGTTAGAGTCGAACTGAGTCGTAGGAGATGCAGCTAGGGTCAGAGGTGGAGGGTGGGTGTTAGGAAAGAGACCACAGAAAGGCCCTCAGGAGGACCGAGGGGCCTGGCAACCTCCTGCAGAGCCTGGAGCCCACTCTGAGTTTACTGTGAAGGCTTCTGAACGGGGAGAGCAGGGGAAGGGGCTGCCAGGGTCGGGGGGAGGGGGCAGGCCAGGGGGCGCTGGGTGCTGCGGCAGCTGGTCTGGTTGTTGCAAGGTTGTGGGAAGGCTTCTGTTTGGGAGACAAGGTAGATGGATCCACCTCGGCTGGAGGGAGGGCTTGGGAACTAGAGTTACAGAAAGCATCAGAAGTATATCAGAATCCTAAAAATGTACTGTGTGCTCATCAACATGGTTTATCCAAGAAACGGTCAACTCTTGGTTTTGGTTTTCCTGGTCATTCTCATAACCCCCACCCTTCACATGGGCATGGAGGGTGTTGGGTCATTTGGATGGGGCCCTTGCCATCTAGTCAAAGCTATGGTTTTTCCAGTAGTCATGTATGGATGTGAGAGTTGGACTATAAAGAAAGCTGAGTGCTGAAGAATGGATGTTGTAGTGTTGGAGAAGACTTGAGAGTCCCCTGGACTGCAAGGAGATCAAACCAGTCAATCCTGAAGGAAATCAGTCCTGAATATTCACTGGAAGGACTGATGCTGAAGCTGAAACTCCAGTACTTGGATGTGAAGAGCTGACACATTGGAAAAGACCCTGACGCTGGGAAAGATTGAGGGCAGGAGGAGAAGGGGACAACAGAGGATGAGATGGTTGGATGGCATCACTGGATTGATGGACAGGAGTTTGAGTAAACTCCGGAAGTTGGTGATGGACAGGGAGGCCTGGCGTGCTGCAGTCCATGGGGTTGCAAAGAGTGGGACACGACTGAGCGACTGAATTGACCTTACGTGACCTTACTTGCTCTGTGCAGCTGTCTGCCTGTTGGGGATCACGTGTGCCCTGCCTTTTCCACCAGAGGCAGCTGGAGTGAGTCGGGGTGGTCCCTCGTGGGAGACCTGAAGGCCCAGGCTCCCCAGGCCCACGGCCACTAGAATCTGGTCCCCCACTTAAGATGTGTTCAGCCAGGGATGCTCCCAAGACACTGCATTCCGCCCGGGGCAGAGCCCTCACCTCACAGCACACAGAGTGGGCTTCCAGAAGCTTGCTCCACAGATGGAAGAGAAGCCTGCATAAAGCCACTGTTTGAGACTGACTTTGTTTTTTGTTTCTGTCACAGGTCCTGCTGGGGATCCAGCCCGCCTCAGTGGTGCCAGCGCCGTGGGGTTGATGAGCTACGTGTGAGTAAATGAACGTCGCTTTCTGCCTGTTTAAACGTGGGGGCTGGAAAGTGCTCAGGTGTTGTGGTTCTCGGCTTGTGGAGGTGGTATATCCTACTTTGTTCCCTTAAACCTGTGTCTTTGCATCTTGACATGTGTGGCCACATTCTTTAGTGAATATTTGGGAAATAAACACTCATAATCCCAGCACCTGTTAGAGCTCTGATTAGCCTTTTTGGTGCATTATTCTGGTCTTTTTTTTTTTTAAGTAATTTATCGGGCTGTGCTGAGCCTTAGTTGTGGCATGTGGGGTTTGGTTCCCCGACGAGGACCGGCCCCGGTCCCTGCGCTGGGAGCGTGGAGCCTTAGCCCTGGGCCCCAGGAAGCCCTTGTGTCTGTGCTCTCAGCCTGCGGTGGCGTCTGCTGCTGCCGAGCTGCCGAGTCTCCTCCGTCCTCATGCAGCTGCTGTTTCCAGGGGCTTCTCTGTGAACGCACACGGGCCCTCCCCTGCGCCACGCTCGGCCCTTCCCAGAGGACCCTGTGGACTGATCCCGGGGCTCTCCCTGCTGGTTCTGGGGACGGATCTGGAGTGAGGTGGGAGGGCTTCCCCATTTCTTCCTGGGGGGCTGCTGCACTCTCCGTTGGCCACCACCCCTGCCCGCGCCCCAGGCTTGGTCTCCTGGCCCTTGGCTGGGTGGCAGGGCGTCCATGTGCCCCTGCCCTGGTGCCTGGAGGGGACGCCCAGGACCCCTCTTGCGTGGGAGTGCCCAGCCCCTGGTGGCCCCTTGTCCCTGGAGCTGGCTGCTTTGGGTTCTTTCGGCGGTTTGCTGCCCCCTCTTGGCTCTGAAACTCCGGGAGGGTGCTTCCTGTGACAGGTCTAATTCCCCAAAACAAAGATTGCACGAGCTGTTCACGCTTGGCTGTTAAAGCAAAAGTGTGTGTGAGCGTGTGCTCAGGTTTTGGTTCTAACATCAAGTGCTGGAATGAGGAGCTGGCCCAGCCTCTCCTCCTGAGAGCAGCTCCTCCGTGGAGGGGCAGCGGTCGTGTGCAGTGTGTGATGGGGACGCGACGGAGTGTTTTCAGAAGCCCCTCCCCACAGCAGCCCCTGCTGGCCCCTCTTGCTGCCAGGGTGCCCCCGGCCAGCTCCGGGCTGTGACTCGATGAGGCTTCTCTCCTGAGTCCCCGGACTTTGTCGCCCTGACACCTCTTTACGATGAGGAGGCATTAGCTACGAGCCTAGACCCTCTCTGCTCTCGCTGCAGGGCGCCCTGCCGGCTGTCAGCGTCCCCAGTGGTCTGCAGCCTGCGGCCGGCGTTCCGGGGGCCGGGGGCCCAGGGAGGCGGCTGGGGGACTGCTGTGCGGGGTGTGGTCCCGCGGGGTGAGCTGTCGGGTTTAAGGCAGTGACTGCCAAACAGGCTAGCGCTGCGTGTGGACTGGCCTCGCCAGTCTGGACCAGCCCGGTGGTGGGGGCAGTGCCCCAGGTCAGCGACCCCAGCGCTCTTGGGGCTGGTGCGCCCGCCGCCCTTGGGCAGGGAGGGTCTGCCCCTGGTGGTGCCTCTGTTCCCCACTGCCTTCCAGATGACCTTCTGAATGAGTTCAGTTCTGAAATGGTCTTTTGGGGATTGTAACTGGAATGTCATTAAACTTGTAACATCACTTGGGAATATTAACTTTGTAGTCTTTCCATGGTAAGTTGTTTTCTTTATTTAGACTTCTCGCTTTGGGAAAAGGGTGAGTCCTGTTCGGAAAGTTAAAGTGCCCTCACAAGGCTGTCCTGTGGCCTCCAAGCCTCCAGTGGATGTTGTGGGCAGCGGTCCCTGGGGCCCAGCCAACGGGCACAATGTCCTGCGGGCGATGGTGGGGTCCCCTTGGGTCCCTGGGCACCTGCACTTTGGGGACAGCTCCTGGGTCACAGTGCCTGTTGCTGCATCCTGCCTTCCCTTTCCTGTTTGCCCTGAGGAGCTGAGGGGGCACAGAGGTTGGCACCCCCCTGGCTCGACCTCGGGCCGCTGTAGGCACGCTGACCCCTGGATTGGCAGGTGTATACGAGGTCGAGTCGTGGCTGTGTGGAGCGCTGCTCGGGTCCCTGCGGCGGGCGCCTTGGACGCTCCGCTGGCCCTGCTTCACTTCTCTTCCGGAAAGTGCTGGCAGGCGCTGGGCTGAGGTGGATGCGCGTCCGCATCCTCAGGGCAGACGGGCAGGGCCTCCTCCAGTAGCATGTGCTTCCTGTTGAGACGTTGCTTTCACCTGGCGTGGTGTGTGCACACTCTCTCTCTCGCTCTCTGAAGATGGTTTATCCCAAAAGAGAGAAGGAAAAGAAAGGCTGAGGGGCCTGGGGTGGGTGGTGGGGTCCTGGCTCCGCACAGCTGAGGGGCTGGTGCTTCCAGGACACGAACGCCTGGGCCCTGGCAGCTGGGGAGAGCGGGGCCGCCCTCTGCCCACCAAGAGGCAGCGGTGCCCAGGTTAGTTTCGTTTTGATGGAGATTTTTTTAGTGATAAATTACATAATTTGTACTTTTTGAAAATAGCTAGATCTCCCTGGCTAGACGGTTGATAACCTCTCGAACGTGCCTGAAGGCAGCCGGATTCCTGGGCCCTCGCGGCCCTCGCCCAACGCACCCTGGGCTGCTCTGCTGGGTCTGCCTTCCTGGGTCTCTGTCCTTGCCTCCTGGCTGCCCCTTGTCACTGACGTCACACCTCGTGGAAGCCACTTGCCTCCTAGGTAAAGGGGTTGGAAAAGTGGGTAGTTGAACCTGGTGAAGACAGGTGGTGAGGCGCCCTCCTGGGTGGGCGTGGTCACTGCCCGCTGGGAGGGCAGAGTTTGCGGGTGGGGGCCCTGCTGGGCTCTGGGCGAGGCTGTTCTCCAGCCACTGGGACTTGGGACAGGGCAGGGCTGAGGGACTGGTGGGACAGGACTGGCCTGGCCCTTTAAGGCAGAAGCAAGGGCCTGGGACAGAAGAGAGGCCACAGCCGCCCCTGCCCAGCTGGCCAGAGCCAAGGAGGCCGTGCAGTGTCCCCGCGTGCAAGGGCAGAGCTTCCTCCACCCCGACCAGTGGCGTCTCCACCCCAAGCATGCCCGAGGAGCTGTCCAGGGTTCATCCCCAAGGGGATGCTCGCGAAGCGGGGAGGCTGCCTGTCTCAGGTCACGTGGCAGTCAGCAGCGGAACTGGAGTTTGACCTGGGCCGGGCTGCGCAGACCTTGAGTCCCCACTGCTGGCAGCAGGCCAGGTGCGCAGAGATGGCCAGACAGGTGGGAAGAAGCAGGGGTGTGCCGGCAATAAACGGCCCTGTCGCTGGGCCTCTGGCCACCCCCGGGTGGACTTGTGCATGAGAGGGAGAGGTCTCTAAGGGACAGGTGAGATATGAAGGCGTGAAACACAGGACTGTGCACGTAAATTTTGTCTCAGCGATGGATTCCGAGAGGCCTTCTGCCACTGGAGGAGGGCCTCTTGGTTGTGCCAAGACCTGGGGCCGTGCTAGGTCTGGACGGGCCCTGAGAGCTGGGGAGTGCCCGGCGCAGGCTCCAGAAACAGGCTGCAGCCAGCAACCCTCCTCAAGCGGTCCCCTGCAGGCAGACCCTGTGGGCACAGCCGCATCCCGCTGGGGGAGCACGCTGGCTTTCTCTTGCTGCTGCAGGCACAGGTGCCCTGCGGGCCTGACGTGGTGGTGGAGCCGGTGCCGAGGTGTGCAGGCAGCTCACCGTTCCTCGCTGGGCCTCCTGGAGCCGGTGTCCAGTGGGAGGTGGTCTGTATGTGACGATTTGAGAGGGCGAGCACAAGGGTGGCCCTGCAGGGTCAGCGGCCCGAGGAAGCACCGGGCAGAGCCCGCCCTGGGGGGTGTCCAGCGGGCAGGGGCCTGGGCCTGGCCCAGGGGCAGTGTGGGGGGAGGGGTGGGCCTGGGCTGCAGGCTCTGCTCTGCGCGTTTGTCCTGCACAAAGGTCTTTGGTCCACCAATGCACAGGGTCCGGCTCACTCTTGACTGGAACATTCTCCCTAAATCTCAGAACTTGCTCGGGAGCCGGAAGGTCTTGGTAGAAACTCGCCTCTTAGGGGAAAGCACTGGCCTGGGGGCCCCACGCAGAGGCCGGGTCTGTCTGCCCCGGGGGTTGAGCCTTTGCTGGTTGGTTGTGTCTGACCGGCTCCATTGAGGCTGTGGGCACCGGCCAGCCCCCCTGGCCTCCCGCAAGATCTCTGTGAGCGGCCCCTTCGCCTCTGACGGGGGGCGTGGCTCCCTGCCAGGAAGGGGCCGGGAGTCTGTCTGTCCAGCTGGGACAGTTGGCTGGGAGGTGTGACTGGCCCGCTGGGCCGCCTCGGCAGGCGGCTGGCGCCTTGCGCCTCACTGGGACGTCTTTTCTTCTTCCTCAAGGCCTCTTCCGTTGGGCGGCTGCGCTCCCGTCCACCCCGTGTACCTCTCCTTCCGCGACGACCCCCGGGGCTGCTGGACGCTGAGGCCCGAGCGCACCTGTGCGGTGCTCGCGGCGCCGAGGCTGCTCGCTGTGCGCTGCTGGCACTCCTCGCGCCCGCTGGGCGATGACTCCGTGGTGGAGAAGTCCCTGCGCTCCCTCAAGGACAAGAACAAGAAGCTGGAGGAGGGCGGCCCCGTGTACAGCCCGCCCGCGCGGGCGGCGGTGAGGAAGCCCCTGGGGCAGCGGGTCCTGGACGAGCTGAAGCACTACTACCACGGCTTCCGGCTCCTCTGGATCGACACCAAGATCGCGGCGCGCACGCTCTGGCGCATCCTGCACGGCCGCAGCCTGACCCGCCGCGAGCGCAGGCAGGTAATGGGCGCGTCCGCCCCGCCCCGAAGCGACCCCGCTCCGGAAGCGGGGCTGACCTCCGGAAGCGGGGCTGACCGGGGCTGCGGCAGGGACACTGAGACCGCGTGTCAGAGAATAGACAGCGGGGCCCTCCGCGGCGTGTGGGGAGTCGGACGGGGCTCTTCCCGCTCTCCGCAGCTGTGTGTGGTTCCATGGTTTTTCATGATATTTAAATGGGATTTTCCTTTGTAGGAAATTTATTTCAACCGTTTTTTATAGACGGTCTGGGACACTGAGTCGCTCACATTGTGGTGAAGTCGGTGCCACCAGAACTCTTTTCATCTCTTCCTCAGCTGAAACTGCTCCTTTAAATGACATTTCCCGTCTCTCGCCCCAGCTTCTGGCCCCACCAGTCTGCTTCCTGCGTCTCGATCTGACCCCTCTGGAAGCCAGAGGAGTGACTCCTCATATCAGTGGGATCGCAGAGGGTCTGCTCTTTGTGACCGGCTGGTTTCACTGAGCAGACTGTCCTCACGGCTCACCCTTGTGACGGGTGTCAGAATCTCCTTCCTTTTTAAGGCTGAATAACCTTCCATCCTGTGGATAGACCGCAATTTAGTTTATTCATTCATCCATCCTTGGACTTTTGGATTGCTTCCATATTTTGTTTATTGTAGGTAAATGGAATTTTAAAAACTTCATTTTCCATTTGTTTATTGAGAGTATAGAGAAACAGAGCTGATTTTTATCAGCGTGTGGAATACGGAGGTGTGGCTGCAGGCCTCCTTGGGGCCTCGCTGAGGGCCAGTCCTCAGGGCATGGCTTTGTCCAGCTCTCTGCCAGGCCAGGGGGCAACTGCTGAAGCCCTGGGCCGGCCCACTTGCAGCAGCTGCTGGTGACGGGTCCCACTTCTCGCACAGGGTTAGCTCCCACCCAGCTTTTCTTTGTCTTTTTTAAACTCTTGGCCGTATCCCACACAGCATGGGTGATAGGTCCCCAGCCAGGGATCTGACCCGTGCCCCCTGCAGTGGGAGCCAGGAGTCCTGACCACCGGCCTGCCAGGGGAGCCCCCGCGCCCAGGTTTTCTGAAAGCCCGAGGTGTGGCTGCTGGGGTGCCCGCAGAGCCCTGTCCGCTCCCCGGGAGGGCCCGCCGCAGCTCCCCTGGCCGCTGTGGGCAGGCGTGCTCCCCGGTCACCCTCGGCCCTCTGCCCGTCCAGTTCCTCCGCATCTGCGCCGACCTCTTCCGCCTGGTGCCCTTCCTGGTCTTTGTGGTGGTCCCCTTCATGGAGTTCCTGCTGCCCGTCGCTGTGAAGCTCTTCCCCAACATGTTGCCGTCCACGTTCGAGACCCAGTCCAGCAAGGTGACCGGCCTGTTCCAGCCCCAGCTTGAAGTAGTTACAAAGCTGCATTGTTCAAGAGTGTCGTAGGTCACAGCTTCTCTAGAGGAGACCCGTTCATGGGGCGTGACACGGCTCTAGGGTGGGTTCGGCCACCTGAGGCCCACGCCGGCCCTGCCCCCCAGGCAGTAAGACCTTTTGGGGACACTCGTGGCCCGTTGTGTGTACTGTCTGATGGCCTTCATGTTTCCCGTGGCTCAGCCCACAAGGTCTGAAAAGCTTTACTGGCTGGCTGTTTATGGAATTCGTGGGTCCTCTTCTGTGGTTGGGGGTTGCGGGGGGCGGGTGTGTCGCACGGAATTTCCTGCCATGAGCTAGAAGGTTTTGGAACACAGCTCATCGGTGGAGGAAGTGCTGTCGGGGCATCTGGGAGGCTGGGCTGGGGCACGTGCACTTGCTGCTGGGGCTGCACCCTCCAGGAGGTGGCGGCTGGAGGCTGGGGTGCAGTGCCCTCTCTAACCTCACAGGAGGAGAGGCTGAAAAAGGAGCTGCGGGTCAAGCTGGAGCTGGCCAAGTTCCTGCAGGACACCATCGAGGAGATGGCCCTGAAGAACAAGGCTGCCAAGGGGAGTGCCACCAAAGACTTCTCCGTGTTCTTCCAGAAGGTGCTGTGGCACTTCGTCCCCGTGGCTGGGCCTGTGGTCCCCGGAGCTGGTTAGAGGCTGGGGCCCCGCCTTCTCGGGAGGCGCTCCTTGCCGCCCTTCCCCCTCTCTCGCTGTGCACCGTGAAGCTGGGGTTCAGGGCTGGGGCTAGAGGGACGTAACTGGTCCTGCCCCGCGCCCGTGGAGGCCACACTGCTGTCCTGAGGATGTGCACTGTGTCCACCAGCCTCATCTGGGTCTCCTGACTGCCTCGGCCCTGGGGGAGGAACTGAGGGCCCACAGTTGTGACAAGTGGGGCCTGGGCTGGGGAGGAGGAGACAGACTGCCCCATGGCCATGTCCACAGTCAGGGGGAAGGCGGGCCTCCTGCCCCACATTGGAGAGACCCCGGCTTCTTCCTGCTGGCCGTCTCTGCCCTGCTGGCACAGCATGTGAGGTCCAGGGACCAGACTCCGTGTGCCGCACGACGCCCTGGGTCCCAGGGGCCGCTCCCTCTGGGGGTCCCTGAGCATTGAGCTGCCCTTCTGCTTTGTCCTGACTTGAGGCGTGTGCCCGGGAGTTGTCAGGGTGCCAGGGGGCACACAGCCTGCTGATAGTGACCCTTACGGTGGCTCCCGCAGATCCGAGAGACGGGGGAGAGGCCCAGCAACGAGGAAATCATGCGTTTTTCCAAGTTGTTTGAGGACGAGCTGACCCTGGACAACCTCACGCGCCCACAGCTGGTGGCGCTGTGCAAGCTGCTGGAGCTGCAGTCCATCGGCACCAACAATTTCCTGCGCTTCCAGCTCACCATGAGGCTGCGCTCCATCAAGGCGGACGACAAGGTGGGCGCGCGTCCGGACTCTGGGGCGAGTGCTGGGGTCGCACGGGGTTCAGCCGCCACGACAGCCCACCTCCATGATAGGAGGTAGTCACTGAGAAGATGGGTTTTACGGCGGCCTAATGCTTCATTATACAGGCATGTCGTGACTTATTAACCGTTACTTTAATCTTGTGCTTCCCTAAAGAGCACTCTCATCAATACTTTTTAACGTAGATTTTGCCCCAGATCTTTGATAGATCCTATAGAAATAGTGACCTAGAACTGGGGCCTCCCGACTAAAGGGCAGGAAGTCAAAAGCAGGTCCTGACCACGACCTGGTTGCCCCCCTGGCCTGCAGCGCGCCTCGAGTGTGCGTCTCCCGGGGAGAGGTCTCAAGGTCTGCACGTGGTGCTGCAGCCGTCCCCGGGCTGACGGGGGGCGCTGTCGCCCGCCATCCTCTCCCCCCCTCATCCCTGCACAGGCTCCTCGAGACCCCAGTGCTGTGCCGCCTGCCTGGGGCGCTCCTGTGTGCCTCACTGTGGCCTCAGGCTGCACAGGGAGGCTCAGGAGGCCTCCTGAGCGCAGTCTCCCCAGTCCAGTCCTTCCCCTCCCGTCCTGGGAATACAGAGGACGCTGGCCATGGGTGGGGATGGAAGGACTGCAGGGTTCAGGCAGAGTGGGGCCTGGGCCTGGTGGCGTCTTTGCATCCCGCGGTGGGTCCTGGGGTCCCGCCCTCTGTCAGACTGTCTGGTCCCTGCAAACTCAGAGCTAGTGCTTTGGGTGGGGGGGGGCGGTATTTATCTTGTGTTCGGCAGAGTGTGTTAGGGAGGGTCTAATTACACGCTTAGACCAGCGTGTTCGTGGGGACAGCATAGACCCTCCCTGAGGAGGGTGAGCCCTCCAGAGGTCACCAGCTTTTTCCTTTGACAGCTGATCGCCGAGGAGGGCGTGGACAGCCTGAACGTCAAGGAGCTGCAGGCGGCGTGTCGGGCGCGAGGCATGCGGGCCCTGGGCGTCACAGAAGACCGCCTTCGGGGCCAGCTGAAGCAGGTGCGTTGGGCAGAGCCCTGGGCCACCCTCGCAGGCTCTGGGTCACCACTAGAGTCTTTCCTGCTGCTCCGCCTGGTCTTGTGAGGATGCCCAAGGGACAGGCCAGCTTCCTGTGAGATTCCCACATGTCCCTCTGCTGAGGCTGGGGGTGTGGGCAAGTGAGACCCAGGCCAGCCCGACCTCTGAAGGCCCTGCTCTCAGCAGCCCCTGGCATCTCGTCCTGCTCAGTGTTTCCCAGTTCCCATGGCTTTGCCGCAGGGCGTCTGCCACTCGTGGGAGTGAGGTGGTCAGCGGGTGTGAGTGTGGTGGCCAATAAACCCCTTGTAGGCGTTGAGGTGTTTCTAGAAGAGCTTGTTTGGGTGACGGGGTCCACTTAGGTGCTGCTGTGGTGGTCGCTGCCAGCCTGCACCCCCCTCCCCTCCCCGACGCAAACCAGAGTAGAGGGGGTTCGGCCAGGCCCCGTGGGTGGCCGGGCTGGAGGTGAGCCTGGGTCTCGCGCTCCCACTCACAGTGGCTGGAGCTGCACCTGCACCAGGAGATCCCGACGTCGCTGCTCATCCTGTCCCGGGCCATGTACCTTCCTGAGACCCTGTCGCCCGCCGACCAGCTCAAGTCTACTCTGCAGACCCTCCCAGAGATCGTGGTGCGTGCGGCTGGGCCCTCACCGCTCAGGGAGACGCCCCAGCTCTCTCTCGTCTGTCCTTCCTCCCCTGAGGGCCCCGCGGGACGTGGGAAGGTGACCCTTGGGGTCCTCCTCCTCGGGAATCAGGCCTGGACGGGACAACGCCCCGAGGCACTGGCTGGGCGCCGGGGCTGCTCTGGTGGGGACACCTGCCCCACGCCAGGGTGCGCTCATGGGCTCCCCTCCCTGAAGGCGAAGGAGGCCCAGGTGAAGGTGGCCGAGGTGGAGGGCGAGCAGGTGGACAACAAGGCGAAGCTGGAGGCCACGCTGCAGGAGGAGGCGGCCATCCAGCAGGCGCTCCGCGAGAAGGCGCTGCGGCGGGAGGGCCCGGCGGCCGCGGCCCGGGCGGCGGTGAGCGGGGCGGGCGGGCGCGACGAGGGCGCGGCGGGGCGGGCCCGAGGCCGAGGATCGAGGCCCTGTGGACGCTGGGGCCCGGAGGAGGAGCGGCGTGAGTGGGCCTTGCCCCGCTTGGCGCTGGCTTGGAGCGTCCTGCAGGGGAGCCTCGTGGGGCTGGGCTTGCTGCCGGCCGGCCAGACTCTGCAGACCTCCACCCTCACGGAGACGGTCCTCTGGCCCGCGGTGTGTCTGCCAGTGTGGACGCCCCAGAAGACTGTAGTCCTGTGGGGGGTGCTGAGCCAGCAGCGGCCTTGCGTTTCAGAAGGAAGCGGAGCCCGAGGTGGTGGCCGAAGGCGCCCCGGGGAGGCCTGTGGCTGAGCTGCAGCCGGAAGAGCCTGCTGTGACCCTGCCTTCCGAGGTCCTGAAGGACAGCGCGCCCGTCCTGGAAGGCTTGAAGGTAACAGCGCTCGCCAGAGGGAGCGGTGTGCAGCCGCCGGACGCCAGCAGCTCCAGGGGCTCCCGAGGATGCGGGCCCAGATGGCTGCAGCTTGGCTGCAGAGGGTGACGGTGGACGGTCGTGGGGCGTGGAGAGCGAGCCCGGAGGGGAGGCGGCCCGGCCTTGGCTCAGTCCGTGCTCCTCGGGCAGGACTCCCAGTAGGGAGGCTGGTGCGGTCCTTGCGGAGGCCCACCTGCTGTCACCTTCTGATGTGCTGCGTGCCTGGGTGCTCACTTCTGGCAGTCTCGCCATCCTGCTATGACCCATAGTTGGGAACGCCCCCACCGCCGGGCAGGCCTTGGTACAGGGGCATGGCGGGTGGAGCAGCTTCTGAAGGAGCTGGGTGGGGGACGTGCTCACGGGCAGGAGCAGCGTCATCAGTAGCTGGAGTGGGAGAGAGGAAGCAGGGCGCACGTTGCGTCGGGGGGTTCCCAGCGAGTTGTGGGGGACCCTGTGAGGTCACGCCTGTCAACACCTGGGTGGGGCTGGGCTTTGTGAGGTGTGCCGAGGGCCCAGGGGGTACGGTCTGAGGATGGAGCCCTGAGGGGCAGCATGGAGTCATCGGAAGTGGAGGGGAAAGCCCCACTGCAGGGCCTCTGAGGAGCTGGGGGACACGAGCCCTCCAGGCTGGTGGGTAGGAAGGGCCTGTGATGGGGCACAGGGTGGAGAAAAGCTGTTCACGTGAGAAGAGAAAGCATGAAGTATCGGTTTGGGGGGTCCTGAAGTGAGCTGTGTCTGCAGGCGCAGCTTTCGGGGGGCAGTGGTGCATGGGGGCTGGCGTAGCCTGGGATATGCCCAGTGGGCTCTGCTTCACCTGGTCATGGCCTGGAAGACAGGTGAAGACCAGCACTCCACATCACCGACGTGAGGCTCAAGGAAAGAGGCTCCTGGGAGCCTGGGCTGGCCTCGGCTTGAAAGGAGACCTGGGAAGGGTCAGGGCCTGAGAAGCCAGGGTCATTTTGAAGGCAGTTTGGGGCTGAGGCGGGGTCTGGTCGGGGCCGCAGAGCGCAGCGTGGAGGAAAGGCTCCTCAGTCTGCACTCAAGCCAGCATGACCGGCTGTCTTTGTGGAGAGAGAGGCATCCCATTGCCACTGGATTAAAGACTGATACGGAGAAGTATGTTTCAGCTCTCAGGAGAGCTTGTGAACTAAGGGTTGCCAAGGACGACTTAGCAGGGAGCACACAAAACTTCAAACAAGGAACCTCAGTTCACGAGAAAGATGCCTCAGAGAGCAGGGCAGTGCCGTTTCCTGTCTGCAGTGCAGGGGCTCGGGGTGTCGGCCATCTGCAGGGACAGAGAACCCGAGTAGCTCCAGGAAACTGTGCCGCTGAAAACCTCACCACAGGGAGAGGCTTCAGGGCAACGTAGTGCACGGAGCTGGTGCGCGCACAGAGAGAAGAAGTCCTTCCTGCGCCGCACACACTCTTGGCAGGAAGCTGAAGAGGAGGAGGACCCTGAGGTGAGCACCTCCCGAGGCCACACCAGGGGTGTCGGAGGCAGCCGCAGAAGGGGTCTGTCCTGAGCAGACTGCTGTTCTCCGCAAGCTCCAGGACGCGAGGTGCGCCCGCTCTGTGAGAAGGACGGTGGACGGGACCGGCTGCCCTGGCGGGCAGTGGTCAAGAGTCCACCTGCCCGCGCAGGGGGCGTGGTTCCACCCCTGGTCCGGGAGGGTCCCACACGCTCAGGCCGCGAGCCGCTGCTGGTGAAGCCCACGTGCCCTGGGGTCTGTGCTCTGCGCCGAGAGGCCAGCACGAGAAAAGAAGGCCTGCACGCGGCAGCGGAGGCCCAGTGCAATCAGAATGACCAGCGGGTGTTCACAAGTAAGGGTCACCGTGACCAGGTGGTTCAGTTAGAAATGCGTCGTGACCCGGTGGGGTTGGTCTAAGGAACACAGAAATGTTGTGTCACAAGCACATTAGCAGACAAGAGCAAGACCGTGAGCGGTCATCTCAGCAGAGGTGCGGAAAGCAGTGGGCGGAGCTGAGCCCTGTCCTCAGCTGGCGTGGGGGTGAGCCTTCTGGCCGCAGGGCCGCTGGGGGCGCCCCTGATCAGAGGACACCCGACGGCTGGGGTGCTGCGCCCCACCTGCTCCACGTCGGCCACGGGGGTCTGGCCAGGATGGTTAAACGAGGAGAAGATGGAGTCACGTGGAAGTGGACTGTTCACAGAGGGCGTGACCACCGGAAAGTGCATAGCACTTAGTGCTGGAGATGAACCACCAAGGTGAAACTTTCAGAAACATCACAGGCAGATTAGACCCCAAAAGGGACCTACTTGGGATGAATTTGGAAACAGGCACGAAGACCTGTACAGGGTGCTATAAGCTGTTGTTGAGGTGAATTAAAGCAGGAAGTAGCAAGCTTCACTGCACTCCTGGACATGAAAACTTGATGTTGTTAAGACGTTAATTCTCCCCAGCTAATGCTCAAAATTTTCCAAGCCAGGCTTCAGCAATACGTGAACCGTGAACTTCCAGATGTTCAAGCTGGTTTTAGAAAAGGCAGAGGAACCAGAGATCAAATTGCCAACATC